>APFE031611574.1:0-40212 GCA_000404065.3 Pinus taeda
GTATATATTTTATAAATTAGTTTTTATCTTACTATTACTATTACTGTTAACTTGCAATGAAAAGTGGTTTTCATTTTTCCCCACCGCCATGCGTCACCATCTGAATGGTATCGTATGCCCTTGTACCTTTACCACCCATTGTTCGAGAGCAGTGCGGGCAATACCACTTACCGCCCCGTCCTCCATCCCCACCTTCTAACTCCCGCACGTCTCCTCTGTCCAATAGCTGTTTGATCTATCCACCCAAGATCCTACGGCCCATGATCATCGTTCTTCCATATTGCCCGGTACTCCTTGCCAAGCAATCCCCACAGTCGATCTACCCAATCTAACGGCCAATATTACTCCCCCATCCAACTGTTCCACCCACTATGCAGTTCACGTACCATTACCATTCCATGCTCCCGAAAGGCCGAAGGTGGCAAGAGTCCAGTACTTGGCGCATTAGCTCCTCAACAACCACGTCCAACTAACAGTATGGCCAAGGAGGAAAAGGACGGACCTCGAGCAGACAAATGTTTTTAACAGTTATGGAATTTCATCCTTTATGACACTCCAGCCACTTGAGAGTATAGCAGAGCACCCGAGGAGATCAAATCCACCCACTATAGCAAGCAAATGCACCAAAGACTCCATTAGGCAGTTAAAGTGGTTGGTGGTCAATTATGACCCCTCCACACCTAGAATGGTTGAGTGCCTTTGTATTCAAACTCCATATATACCCAGAAACAATATGTAATCAAGGTTGATGGTTGTTGTTTTGATGTAAGGTTCAACTTCTGGAGACTGAACTGCTTTGATACTTGCAGCATCTCATATTCATTTTCAAATAATACAAGCTTCTTTTGCCAGTAGTTGCTCACTTTCCATTCCTATTCTATAATAGGTTGTTCCGGTTATGCAGTTTTCCTGAACTATCGATGTTTAGCATTAAAGGAGTTTTCATCTTACCTCTGTGTTAGAATCTTGTATGTATCAGTGAATGTGTTATTCATGTTTCTTTTCACTTAATGCCAGAGAGATGTCATCCTGTCTATGCATTAGGGAGTTATATTTGGAGACCTTTTTACTGGTTGCAGTCGGCCATCACAAGGTCTTGTGCATCTGCTGGTGTGGTCAGTATTCTCCATATTCACCTAATCCTTAAACTGTGAGTAATTGGTGGTCTAAAGCCTTGTAGTCTAGAAGTGTTCACACATGTCTGGAGTCAAGCAAAGTAGGAAAGGTTATCTGGCTTGAACAAGCATCATTCCATCCATTCATCCATCTGCAACTTTAAGTTGAATTAGTAATGTCCCGAGCATCTCCAAGCTACAACCTAGGAGAGTTTCTTGGGGTGATAACACATACAAATAGCGTATATTCAGTAAAACATATTTATCATTTAATTCATCTTCTATTTATCTTGAGTCAATGCATTATTACTTCATTAAGCATGAAATAAATAGTAACCATGTGTAGTAAGAACAAAATAAACCATCACACATTTACACCAGGATTTAAGGTGGAAACCCAATGTGGGAAAAAACCACCACTACTGTCTTCTTTGTCTACTAAAGAAAAACTTCTTACAATATTGTACTGCTACAGAATCATACCACCACATAGGAACCCACATGCAGAAGGCTACAACCTTCGCTCATTCTCGAACACCCACTGGAATAGAGCACCAATCCCCTGATCTCGTTTATTGACGCCCACCTGAAGGGAGATCTAACACCCTAGTCTAATTCACTAGCTAACACTGGAAGGAAGATTCAACTCCCTCATTGAAGACTCTAGCCTTCAACACCTTCAGGGACCACATTTCATAAAATGTCATATTGGATCCATCTTCTACAACACATCACAACTTGTAGGCTGCGTTTCATCAAATTTTTAGACTGGATGCACTACAAACATTTAAGCCCAAAACCAATCACCAAAAATAAAACTTATTATTGTAACTCAATTATTGAATCAACCAATCACTAAACCAATAGAACTAACCAATCACTAAAACCGAATCATTGAATCAATTGAGTCAACAAAAACCCAAATCAATAAACTTAAAAAACAAAAACAGTCAGACCACTGTAACCAGAATAACAATCAACATACTGCAAATCACAGAAACCATATTCTGTTACTGTAAACCATGATCAACCATATGTCAAAATTTGTATGCTACTTTACAGTAGAAAACCCGCATATGTACATGCTTTCCATGAAGCATGCCAACGTATAAATCTTAAATCATTGATTTCTAAAAACTGAACCACTGTCATTTTGAAATAAATACTAAATCATACTAAGATCTAATGCATCATTCTGAAACAATCACATAACCTTCACTAAACTTCAATTACAAACAACAAGTATCATCATCATTCTTCAATCAATCAATCCTTAATCGAAGCATCGTTGTTTAAGCCTAGATCATCAAGAAAACTTCAATGACAAACAATAGAAACACATCAAGTCTGATTAAACTAATAAGACATTCTTTTCATCAAAAACCTACTTTTCATATGCGCTTTCCTCAAAGCAAACCTGTGTGTATACACAATTTTCAGGAAACAAACTTGCATATACACGACTTACCAGTATCACACACCACGTGTTTATGTGCCTTGCAGGCTATAAAACTCGCGTACAAATCTGGAATTTTAGAATCAAACCTTCGTTGCAACACAAAAATTCAGACATACCCAAATCTCAACATACATAAAAAAAATCATGTGTTAAGACACTATCAACATAGATCAAATCACCTCATAATCAAGATTGTCATCTCAGATCTATTGGATATGATCCATCAAATTCCTAGGTGCATACTTAGTTTTAGATCAAGCAGAACATTAACAACCCATTACATGTATATTTTCTTTAGATCTAATTATTCATGAATCATTCATCACTTGCACAGACTGTCACTTTGATATTCATCTACTTATATAGCTTAGCCCTTATCCAATACCACAGTTAAAAACCATACTCCAGATGATAGTTTTCTTAGACAGGATCAAAACATCCATTTTTGGGCTCAATACCACGGGGAAATACCATGGTAAGGACCCTTGATATTTAAAATACCATGGTGTGGAAACTGTACACGCCTTTGTTTCTTCATACCCACGTGTGTACGTGAGTTTGCTTAACAGAGCCCATGTATACTTCTTGAAATTTAAACTTTATCATTCCTCTACCTATGAACTGCTATGCCTTTTATCAAATTCTTTATCACGTGTAGATACATCCTGTTTACATCTTCATCAAGTAGGTTGCCATAAAAGGAAAACTCATCAAGTAGGTTTCCATCAAGGACAACAAAAAATTCATAATGCCAAAAATATCCCCCTTTAGACTAGATGGCAACCACTTTGGTGTTTGGTCACCACAACTTGTAGCTACTTATAAAACACATCAAGCCAAGCACCAAGCTTTTCAAACATCAAACACCAAGTTACTCTCCCCCTTTGACATCAAGGGAAAGGGGAAGACCAATGCTAAATGAAGGCTTCCATAAATCTGAACTGTTGAGTATGAACACTGACCATGCTCCCCCTGAGAAAATGCTGAAGGGTGTACAATGAAGTACATGACTCTATGACTCATATGACTTGTTCTATCACTAAGGAATAAAATGTACATCAATCACCCAATCACAATGGGTTTACATATTTGACATCATTATTACATCAACTTCCCAAACACAGAGGGGCTACAAATTACATCACATGTCCAAAACAGACTTGACCACAATAGTCCATAAATGAGTACATCATAGGTCTTTACATGACCATTACATTAAGTGATAGATATTACATTTATAGCCAAGAAAAATAAGAATGTGATAGTCATCAACGACTATCATACACCACATATGATCTGCACCATGAGCATCTGTTAGAAGCACCAAGAACAACAACCTTTATACTTCCATAATCAATTCACAAGATAAGACAATGTAGCTTCAATATAATCAACCTATCATTAATCATAATTATGTATCAAGAAAACACAATTCCAACAATGCATTATTAGAAGCATAGAAAATGCTCCCCCTGAACCTGTGTCAGTTGTTCACTATCAAATTTGATCATATCATCTCATATATCAATAAGAATCATCAAAGTATCTTCATCAACTAGTCATCCATCAAGGTATCAACAACTTATAAAGGCCAAAATCACTTCTAAATATCAACAACTTACTGTAATCATCAACCATTAGAACAAGAAATCCAAACAATAATTGATTGAAGCATATCAGATCCTTTTCATGAGTTTGTCACATAATTTCTTCATCATACCAAGATATACGCAACTATTCAGTTCAGAACGCATGTGATTTTCCTTTATAGGATTAGCGTACACAAAGTGAAATACTGAAATTTCACACCTTCAACTCCCCCTAAGTCTATTCTGTCAATAGTATAAGAATCATGAAAATAAAAAACAACCATGAGATTCATCAAGACAAAACATTTATTACTACTCTCAAGATTACACATCATTGATTATGAGGACCTGATAATAATTTTTATTTTTTCATGAGGCCAAGTACCTCTCACCACTTATGCAGTCCCTGTTAGAAATATTCATTTAAGAATAATGGATTGCAATTGGCACCATCTTCTTTTACTCTAAGTTTGAATCTTTCTCATATCTATGAGAATTTTGTTCTTCAAACACATATAATTTGTCTGGATTTCTATATCCTCTTGTTATGAATTTTCCAATTACTTCATTCATAACCTTACATTTGGTTGATGTCAACACAATTATATTTCCCTTATCTACCATTTGACCTACACTTAGAATATTTTGCTTTATCCCTTGAACTAATAAAGCATCAATTGCTCCTCTAGTTTTATTAATTCTGGCTTTGCCTTGTCCTAGAACTTTTGCTCAAACATTAGTTCCAAGAATAACATTACAATGTTGGTTTTTCCTAAGAGACTCCATTTTACTCTTATCTCCAGTCATGTGATGAGAGCATCCAATATCTATGTATCATTCATCTTCATCTTCAAATGAGCAAAGAGCAATACCACACCTTATATGTTCTTCTTTTTCCTACAGATTATGATAAATGTTGGTGGATCCATATTTTTCAGGTCTTCTAACATTAATGTTCTTATGTGGTTGCTTACCATGTTGTCTGCAGTGATCCATAGACTTGTTCCTACATTCTTTTGCTACATTCCCAAACTTGTCACAAGCATAACATCTTATATGTTTCATATTCCTTCTATTGCAATCAATGGCTTTGTGACCAAACACATTGCAAGCAAAACAATATCCCTTAAAGTACCTGGACGCTGATGATCTTTATGTGAGACGGTTATTAGATTGAAAAATTTTACTTCTGCAATTGGCTACAACATGTCCATAACTATGACAAATAGAACATTCAACACTATTGATCAGAGGAGAAAACCGATTAACACTTCTATAGTTAGGAGTAAATGATTTCCTTTGAAGATTTTCTTTCCTTGGTTGTTGATGAGGTTGAATTATTATCTCTTTGTTGAGAATTTCATATTTTGCATTAGAATTCCTTGCCTCAACTTGTGAACTAGATTCTCCTTCAACAATTTCATGAAAACCAAGACCAGATTTGATGGCAGGGGACCTTTGACTACTTAGAATATTATCCAAAATCTTAGTACTATCTTGAAATCGCAAATGTTTATCTTTTTATTCTAATTTACATTTTAGGATATTTACCTCAACCTAATATTGCTTTTCCTTTCCTAGATACCATTTCTCAACCTTTCTTCCTTCCTCCATTTGTTGCTTTAATTTGAGAATCTCTTCTTTCAACCCATTTTCTTGTTCTTCAAATGCTTGAAGTAGTTCTTCATTCCGCTTATCTGATTTTTCAAGATCTGATCTTAAAGAGATGATCTCAGCTTCAAGAACTTCAAAATATTGGTTAGATACAATACTAGCATGATCCTTGTTATCATAAGCCTGCAACTTATCTTTAAGATTAACAATTTTTTTCAAAGAAAGATCAAGTTTTGTTCCAAGATAATAAAAAAAAAATCTTCTAACATGTCTTCTTTTGAATCAACAACTCCATCTGTCATTTTGGACACATTGTTAGATATAAGATTACCTGAGAAATCTTCCTTTGGGACTTCTTGATGTATTACTTATAGCATATCCCACACTTACTTTGCAGTAGTATAATGCATAACCTTATTCAATATTGAATCAGATATGCTACAAAATATGTTACTAAAAGCCTTACTATTCTTTTGTACTTGCATGTCTGATGGAGGAAACTTGGTGTAACCATTGCACACTAGATGCCAGAAATCAAGATTCATTAGATTATCCTTCATCTTTTCTTTCCATTATTGATAATTATCTTTGCTCAACATAGGCACATCTCTATTGTCTATTGATTCTAACTTTCCTTGATCTGTTGTTTCAAGAGGAATTATTTTTGAATTTGTTTTCTCTTTAGAGTGCTTACTTTCACTTTTACCCATAATTGCAAGCTTAGTGATTTCACTATCACCATCACTATCATTGTTGCATAGACAAGAAAATGGATCACATTTTGAACAAAAACCCATACCTAATGATGCTTCGTCTTTTTCATTCTCGATCAATAGAAAGTGGGCTACTCCCAAACTTGAATATTTGCTAACATATGTAACTGCTACTACATTTGATATATTCCTCTTAAAGTTTTCAATAAAAGTTACCTTTTATTCTAGGCCACCAAACTCATTATTACTTTTATCTTCAAATTCCATAAGTAAGCGACAATCTTGATCAGAGTCACCTTCTTCACCATTTGAAACACCATCATTGTCTTCATGTGTATAAAAACTTCTCTTGTTTTCAAACCTCTTCCTAGTTATTTTTGCAGCTTCTTTTCCTTTCTCCTAATTTTCTCTATAGGGACACTTAGCAGCGTAATGACCAACTCTACCACAAGAAAAACATTTGAAATAAAGCTTACCTCTAAATCTTCTTATACCCACTTGGAGTTTCTTTTCGAACTTTTCCTCTTCTTCTTCTCATACATAACCAGATTCTTCCTTTTCTTTTACTTTTGCAATAACTTTGAAGATTTTTTCTCTCATGTCTGAATGCCCACCTTTCCTCATCTCAAATGCTTTCAATATTCCATGAAGTTGATCAAGTGTGAGGCTTTTCAAATCCTTCATTTCTTCAATAGCAGATACTTTGGAGTCCAACTTCAGATTCAAAGATCTCAAAATCTTTTCAACAATAGTAACATCTTTTATTTATTCACTAAGATTTCTCATGGAATTAACAATTTCATCTACTCTAAGAAAAATGATGCAATGATTTCAACATCATGCATTTTCAATGTTTCACACCGTATTCTGAATGTTTGATGTCTAACACTTTTTACCTTGGTGTAACCCTCATAACTTTGGATAATCTTATCCCACATTTCCTTTGTTGTGTTCAGCTACATTACCTTCACAAACTTGGACTCGTCCAGATTGCCTAAGATAGAATTTATAATTTTTACATTGGTTTCATGTCGTTTCTTTCCTATAATATCTGAAGGAATAGAGGCTGATATTGATATCCACTTTCAACAATTTCTTATACATCAGCTCCTAGAGCCTACAAGTATGTTGTCATCCTAACTTTCCAAAACACAAAGTTAGTTCCATTAAATATAGGAGGTCTAATAGAAAATACTCCTTCGTGATTGCTCATCTTAACAGATCTCCTTCAAGCGATCAAGCTTCTACCACAACACATCACAACTTGTAGGCCACATTTCATCACAACTTGTTGGCCACATTTCATCACAACTTGTAGGCCATGTTTCATCACAACTCGTAGGCCATGTTTCATCAAATTTTCAGACTAGACCCACTACCAACATTTAAACCCAAAACCAATAATAAAAAATGAAACCTATTACTGTAACTAAACTATTGAACCAACCAATCACTGAACCAACAAAACCAACCAAACATTGAAACCCAATCACTTAATCAACCGAATCAACTGAACCAACAGAACCAAGCAATCACTGAAATCCAATCACTTAATTAACTGAATCAACTAAAACCTAAATCAAATAACTTAAACAACTAGAAAATTCAAATCATTGTAACCAAAATACTAATCAACATATTGCACATCACATAAACCTTATTCTATTAATATAAACCCTGATCAACTAGATGTCAAAATATCTACACTACTTTACAGTAGCAAACTGGCGTGTGTACATGCTTTCCATGAAGAATACCCATGTACGGATCTTAAATAATAGATTTCTGAAAACTAAACCACTGCCATTCTAAAATAAATACTGAATCATACTCAGATCTATTGCATCATTCTAAAACAACCACAAAACCTTCATTGAAGTTCAATTACAAACATCAAGTATCATCATCATTCTTCAATCAACCAATCCTTAATCAAAACATCACTGTTTAAGCCTAGATCACTAAGAAGACTTCATTGACAGACAACATAAGCACATCAAGACTGATTAAATTGATCAAACATTTTTTTCATCAAAACATTACTTTCCATATGCGCTTTCCTCAAAGAAACCCCTTGCGTATACACACTTTTCAAGAAACAAACCCGCATATACGCGACTTACCAATATCACACCCCGCATGTGTACATGACTTGCAGGCTATAAAACCCACGTATAGATCTGCAATTTCATAATCAAACCTTCCCTGTAAAACATAACTTCAGACATACCTAGATCTCAGCATACACAGAAAAATCATGCATCAAGAAATTATCAATATAAATCAAATCACCTCATAATCAAGATTGTCATATCAGATCTATTGGATCTGATCCATCATCAATTTCCTAGTGCATAATTAGTTTTAGATCAAGAAAAACATTAACAACCCATTACATGTATATTTTCTTCAGATCTAACTATTCATGAAACCTTCATCACTTGCACACACTGTCACTTTGATCTTCATCTCCTTATATAGCTTAGCCCTTATCCAATACCATAGGTCAAAACCATACTCTAGCTGATGGTCTTCTTAGATGGGATCAAAACATCCATTGTTGGGCTCAATACCATAGGGAAATACCATGGCAAGGAGCCTTGGTATTTAGATACCATGGTATGGAAATTGTACCTACCTTTTCTTTTTCATACTAGCGTGTGTATGTGACTTTGCTTAACAAAACCCACGTATACTTCTTGAAATTTCAACTTTGTCATTCCTCTACCTCTGAACTTCTATGCCCTTAATCAAATTCTTTGTTACATGTAGAAATTTCCTGTATACATCTTCATCAAGTAGGTTTCCATAAAAGGACAACTCATCAAGTAGGTTGCCATCAAGGACAACACATAATTCATAATGTCAATAGGTTCTACTTGGGATTTGCATGAAGTAGGAGTCCATTGCGCTACAAAGAAAGAATACATGGAAACTTGTACAATCAAATGTGAAGAATTTTGGCTTCATAAAGTGTTTGATGGATTATCTAGATGACATGTTGGATTGGATTATGATACCTTGTACTGAACAAATCTATATGAAGATTCTCAAAGAACTAGGAAGGTAGAAGCACACTGTGATTCATGACATAATGCAAAATGGAGTCATGAAGCTACAATATATATCCACTGACGAATAGGTAGTTGATGCATTAACGAAGTCCCTTCCCATGGGAAAGGATTAGTATTTTTTAGACAAGATTGGGCTTGTGGATATCTCCTCCCTGGTTGAGAGGGAGTGCCGATGGTCACCTTTGTTCTCCAATTGTCATGTACTATGGCCACGACTAACTACTGTAAGTCTTGTACATTAAAAAATGTAGGGATAATGGTGGATTGGATAAGCATCAAGGATCGACATTCTTGATATTTGTACTATGACCAAGATTAACAACGTTAAGTCAAGTACATTGATCTAATATAAGAATGATATGGAGGAATGACATTTCCTTGTGTCAAGTATTGTGACAATAAATTAGCAAATGGTCTTGTGAGGACATAATTTGGTGAACCTAGGTGTATTATGTGCCTCAGAGAGGTGGTGGTGTCTTATTGAATGCCTACCAACAATATGCTTAGATCTAGTGGAGAGATAGAGATTACTTGTTAAGGCCTTGGTATTTTGACAATGCTCATTATGATGATCTTATCATCAATGATGCTTATCAATCCAGATCATTTATTATATGGATATTTCAACTTAAGCTTATCCCATTTTGTCATTGTAAATACCTCCCTAGTTAAGAGGGACTGTTGAATTTGTAACTAGATTCAATATTCATATTGTAAATTTATCATTAATATACTTATTATATTTTTGTCAAACCATGTTCTTCATGTTTAGAGAGTCAATTATGAGTTGAAAAGAAAATATTTGAGTCATACCCATTTGGACATTGTAAAGAAATGATATTTGAATTTTTAAATGTTAAGTCATAAGTCCATAAGTTGACCAAAGTCGACCCTCCTTGGAAAAGTCAGCCTAGTCCTCCAACTGACACCTATTCGACCCTCCTGGACACACATTGTTACATGTCATTTTTTTTCCATTAGGAAAATGAACATTGGTTTGGATGTTTCACTATCCATAAATTTGTTCCAAAGCATCCCGTTGCAAATCTATAATCCAAACTATCCCAAAGAGAATGAAATTCTTGGATCCCATGGCTCAAAATCCTATTTTTGGTATCATGTGCAGTTCCCTAGTAAATTTCTATGCATACGCAAAAAAGTCCATTAGAAACTGTGCATAAGTGCACTCTGTCTTACACTATGGCATGCGCACATGACTTAACACACCTAAAAATAAGAAGTAAAGTCTAGAAGTGTTGTTAGTCAAATATTTCCCAACTAACAAGCTTTGAATGGATTCCTATTTAGCCCTGATCCCTCCCATCATGCTGCTACCTCCCTCCCTTTGTGTAACCCCTCTCCCACCATTAGTGGATCTCATCCCTTGGAAAATGGATCCCAAACTTCCCCCTCTTGGCCTATAAAGATAACATAGGCTTGAGGATTGGGGAGGACTATTGGAAGTAGGCTTATGCTGTAGATATAAGGCTAGGAGGCTTTTCATTTAAGGAGAGGGTTGGAGATTGTGAGAAGAGACTTGTAACATCAAGGATTTAAGGTTGTAAGCTTATTCTCCATTTTATTAATATTAAAGAAATTGTTCTTTCCCAATTATTTATTCTTTGATATCATTTTTGGGATTCCTTGATCACCCACATAGGTTATGATTGCATATTGATCAATTTATGATATATGATTGAGTTAATTATTTCATTTATATTTTATGCTATATAGTGGATGCTTTGATCTTGTGTATGTTTTTGTCTATGCAGATATTCTTTAGGACATCATGGGGAAGTTGTGGGAAGCATTGGAATGATCTCTAAAGCATTGAGGAGAAGCGAACGGTTGAAGGCACTGAAAGGGAATTCATTAGGCATTTCAATTAAACGGTGAGTGACCTCTCTCATATTTTTGGTTTTAGTCAACTGTAAGCTAGGGAAAGGTAGTAGTTCTTTGTTATTTCTTACTATATTTATTTGAGGTCTAGGTAGATCGCTCTTGTCCACAAGATGGATTAGTCCGCCTAACAAATTGGCAACTCCACCGAGGAACGTCTCACTCTCAATTATTCTCTTTGTTTTGACCTTTTATCCTTCTATTGAAGCCCTCTCTGAGTGTTTGGAAATATTGAAAATATGGATTTTGTGATTTATTTGACTTGTTTTTATTTTTTCTAAAAATTTCCTGCTATGCACACTTTAGCTTTAGGCTTCTGTAAGAATGCATATGCGCATTGGTTTGTTCTATGACTTGCGCACATACTTAGAATATTTGAAAATTTCAGTTTTATCCTCATCAAGTCCATAGATTTTGTTTTTCCCTATTTAATTACACTTGTTTATACCTTCTTTGAGTCTCTGTCAATTTGATTGGGTGTTTTGAATTTCATTTTTGAGAAATTCCTAATTTTATTTCCTTCAGTCATTACTCAGAAGTTTCTCTCAGTTTCTTAAAAATTGTTGCATGTTTTTGCTTTAATTTTTGCAAAACAATTTCCCCCTCAATCGCCGATGGGGTGCGAGACTGAATTGTCCCTGAGTGTTAATCGTCCTTGAGTGTAATTACTTTTGATCTTTCAAATTTTCACCTAGTTTAATTTACTTAAACTTGATTGGTTCTTTAGTTACATTAGTGAAGGAAAATAGTATTGTTGCTCTTTCGCTGATTTGGAATCATCTTGTGTTTGTTTTGAAGAATTCTCTTGCATAGATTACATTTGCATAGTTAGAATTCTCATTTTCATAACATGAATGGAAATTGTGCATAGATTACATTTGAATATTTTTCAAGCAAATTACGCATAAATTGAGTTACATGGTTTGGAACTTAGGGCTTTGAATTGCACTGGAAAATTAGAAGTGATCGATCCCATTTAATTGGTTATGATAGAGTGATTTACATGTATTAAAAATGGTGCTGAAAGGTACTTGGGAGTCACTTGGAAGAAAACCTCATATTAATCATGTTTAGGAACTTTCAGGGGGATTTAGCTTTGTTACTCTACCCTTGCGTGCACGTCTGATCTGCAATTATCCCCCCAGGTTAAATTGTTTTACATGGTAACCTTAGAGACCATAATCTTAGGGCTGTTACCCGAGGTGACGAAAGAGGGGAAGTCTTTGTTGTACCTAGAATAGACGTTGGCTAGCCTCACTTGGACCTTTTTGGGGTGTATTCTTCATTGAAGATGTCATAAATGAAGTTTATTTGCACCATATCATGTACATTAAGCAGGTTGTTAGCGTAACTGGTTCCACTCACTCTATCTTTAGCCACTTTTCATTTTGATATCTGCGATGTTGGATTTCATCACCAAATAGTGATTTCGTTGTGAAAAGCTTGTTTGCATGGCTTCATTCCTTAGATTTACTAGCGCATTTTATTTTCTTGTTTTTTTTTTAACAGACCTTAGGTGTGGATTGTGATTGCTAATTATTAATATTGATAGTAAATTTATCTAAATTGAGTCTAATGGCATCAATGTTGTAGGTTACAGATAAAGAACCCCCTTTTAATGGGAATCCAAGTTCTCTCCCTAACTTTTCAAATGTTGGTCCTCCTTATATTACTACACTGTCACTTCTTGGATTCACAATAGGTTTACCAGTGTGGTTGTTTTCAACTTATTTCATCTAAAATACCCAAACTATTCCACCTCAACTGAGTTTTTCACCTCAACTGGGTTCATCATCTTAACATCACTAGCCTCTTGTTGATCCTTTACCTTCTTCACCCAACATGTCTTCTTCTCCTTCTTCTTCTTTGCCTGGTAAAAGCCTTGATGCTAATAACTAGGTGACTATGAAGAAGAACAAAGGAAAGAAGAAGAAGAAGCAAGATAAGGAAGATGTCAACCAACCAACCATGGTTGTAGGTAATGGTAATGTTGAGGAAACTTCCAGTATGCATCGCAAGCCCAAATACCCTTGTAATATTTGTGAGGGAGACAACTTCCTTATTGATTGTCCTAGTATTCCTAAGGCCTTGGAAGTATGGTCAAAAGAATCTTATCAACTTACTGTTGGTCCATCAACCAGTGATTGTGAGGTTCAAGGGAGAAAGGGTAAAGTTAGGTTTCCTTATAGGTTATGCAAAGGGATTCATTATAGTCACCTTTTTCGTCATATGGATGAAGCCTCAAAATTGTTGGAAAAGCTTCCTGTTTCACACCAAAAACTTCCAACTGGTTACTGTAAACTTTATCTCAACCTACCGTCAATTGATGAAGTGATTGATCTAATTCCAAGTACATTCAATCCCACTCTTCCATTAGAGAGTGAAACACGTATCACTCAGGTTGATGAGCCATTGGTTGATCAAGTGGTCGACTAGATTCCATCTTCAGTTGATCCCACTCTCCCCTTAGAAAGTGAAAATTATACTACTCAATTTCTTCTTGTTACATCAAATTCTTCTACACATGGGGGCACTCCACCTATGTCTGTAGAACCCCCTCCGAGTCACGAGTCTATTTCCTTTGATTGGAATAGACTGACAATACCTTGTCTTCCTTCTTCCACCCCTTTCCAAATCATTGTGAAAGCATATGGTAAGAATGTACGGTGCACAAATGTAGATGAAGGTGCTTCTGTCAGTATTTTATCCTCATCGGCTTGGAAATATTTGGGTTCCCCTCAACTTGTACCCATTACACATAATATTTTAGCTTTTAACAGAAACATTAGCGAGCCTTTAGGGATCCTTCTTAAGTTAACTATCACTCTAGGAGGTAAAAATGTCTGTATTGATCTTATGGTAGTCCAAGGCCCTTGGATTTCAATTTTCTCCTTGGGAGAGACTATGTCTATACCATGAGAACTGTCGTATCAACACTCTTTAATGTGATGTATTTTCCTCACAATGGAAACATTGTGACTATTTATCAACTTTCATTTGTAGATTTTGATTTGACTACCAGCCATCCAACATCCCTAAATGTTCCTTATCTACAAGTGGTATCCACCTCGCCATGGGTTAATTATGTGGCAACCACTCCCATTTCTTCAATTACTGATGCAAGCGAGCCCCTCATTGTTTGCTCGACTTCCTATGACTTAGATCTAGTAATTGACATAGGGAGCCTTATGGGGGAATTTTAAATGGATTTTATTACCCCTTTTGATTCTCTTCACATGTGTTCTTTCCAAAGAGCTATTATTCCTTCTGATGAAGATCTCTTGGAGGCCATGGTCAGGAAGTATCCCTTGACATGTGTTTCTTCCAAATGGAAGACATGATTCAAGTCATTGAAAGGATGCTTCTATTACTGTGTCAACCTCATTTAAGAATATGAAACTAGTAACTGTGACGATAGTTATTTTACTATGTCAACCTCATTAAAAAATGAAATAAAGTTATTCTAAGCATATTTCTTTTCCTGTGTCAAGCTCATTAAAAAATGAAACAAATCCTCCCCTAGTTCAGTCAAGTCTTTCACCTAATCTCGTAAATGAGCCTTCATTTCATTCACCTATTAGTAACCAATAGTCTACTCAAGAGAATGAAATGAAGATTGGGGGGCATGTGCCTATGTCAATATACTGAGGGAATGAAAATTTATCTCAAGCAAATTTCCTCTTTGTTTCAAGTTTGTGTAAAAATGAAACCACTCTCAACCATAGTTTTTCTCTGTTTCAAGCTTGTATAAAAATGAAAAGAAATTATGAGTCCATTTCAATTATTATTTTCAAGACTTGTTAAACTCATGAAAATCCTGAGTTCCTTTTTCTATCTTTTCATGTTCATAAATTGTACATGAAAATGTCGAGTTCTTTCCATCTTTTCCTACTCGTTAATTGAATTGAAAGTTGGTAATATCAGTAATTTTTTATCACTTTTTTGGACTCGTTAAAAATTACAAAAAAGCAAAACAAAGAGTTTTTTTATGCCCTTTTCAGACTCCCTAAACATGAAAAGATCACTGAGTACTTGACTGTTCAAACTCATAAAAGTAAATGAACAATCAACTATTCAATATAAGTTTACCCCTTTTACGAACTAAACTAGACTATTTACGAAAAATGTATATGTTGAATAATCATGGTCAATAGAGTTCTCTCCTACATTATTTTACCCCTTTTTAGGCTTGAGGGTCTCAACTTACGAAAAAGGACATTGTGGAGTTTACTTATGTTTTTCTCCTGACTCCCTGAAACTGAAAAACACCAAGCTTTACTTTGTATGGGCTCATTAAAATTTACGTTGAAAGAAGTAAATGAGTTTTGTTTCTGTGTCTTTTCAAACTCTTTAAACATGAAAATGACATTGAGTTACCCCTTCAATGGACTCGTAAAACTTAAACAGTGCAGGACTCATTAAGCATGACGAGACCGAACCACTCCTTCCTAGGGTTCATTAAAAATACTTTGAAAGACTCATCTGAAAGATGAGCTTACAGGACAAGCATATGTTATCCTCCTCAAGCTAGTAAAAAATAAAGAGGTACTTGCCAGTAATGGTGGGGGAAAAGTGGGAGATAACCTTTGTTTTTGTATTATAAAAGGCAATATGTCGCTCTTGAACATGACACCCTATCACTTTTTGTGTCTGGGTTGGGAAATCCATTTTCCTCTAAGTTGACCATACCTCATTAGAAGTCTTTAGTTAGTTTGGGTATTACTTTTAAGTCAAATTTTTCCAAGTTAGAATGTTGTGTCTCTTATATGTTCAATCGAATTCCAACCTCAATAAAATTACTTTTCCACTCATAGGCTTCAGTTGCATCGACCATCCCTAAGTCAATCCTAGATTACTCCAAACTGTTGTTCTTCAAAATTTGACATGTGTTTCGTGTCATAGGCCCTCCTGGGACGGGTAGCTTCCTATCGACTTCAACTCACTATCTAGGAAGTTAATATAGAAACCTTAAGTACCTTGGAGCTTCCATGCCTTAATGGCATGTTTCTTTCCTTCAACGACAAGTTCTCATCATTGACCTTCGATTGAATGATTCTATGAGTGTTCGAAATCAACACATCTATTCATACTTCATAGATTATACTGAAAGTACCTTGAGAGCCATTTTCATCATTTGCGGTTTCTTTCGTACTTGTTAATGGTTCACATAATTGACCGATAATCAAGAGGTTTCTACCATGTTCGATTACGAGACATTCACTTGCATGGCTAGATTCATACTACGGATTGAGAGATGGAGATCAAGACCTTGGATCTAGTTTCATCTATCCAGGCTGCATGGAATTATTAAATATTCATGATTGTAAACATAGATCCATTGATGGTTGTTTCCATACTATGTCTTTTATTGACATGGATCTTCAGATGTATTTCCATACTGGTTCTCTAAGACATCTATACTCTGACTATGGGAATGCCTTCCTCAGCAATGATTATCTATTGCATTGTAACATTTGATTGATTGTTCAGGTCTCTGACTATAGTCTCTAACCCAAACCTTGGCATGATAAAGTGCTTCAGCCATCAAACACATTTTCCGACTTTGCGCTTTAGGGGACAATACGTTACACATAATTTTTTCGCATTAGGAAAATGACCATTGGTTTGGATCTTTCACTATCCATAAATGTGTTCCAAAGCATCCCCTTCCAAGGCTAGAATCCAAAATATCCTAAAGAGAATGAAATTCCTGGATCCCATGGCTCAAAATCTTATTTTTGGCTTCCTGAATAGTTCCCTAGTCAATTTCCGTGCATACGCAGAAACATCCATTAGAAATTGCTTATAAGTGCACTCTGTCTTACACTGTGGCCTGCACACATGACTTAACACATGTAAAAATAAAAAGTAAACTCTAGAAGTGTTTTTAGTCGAATCTTTCCCAACTAGAAAGCTTCGAATGTGTTGTATCTTCTTCTTGAAGGCAGTTCTTGGTTGCAAAACTGCGCCAAGAAACCAACTCGACCAAACTTTAGGTTCAAGCTAGCCCTCAAACCAGAGGAGGCTCCCTCAAGTGTTATGAGGCCTTTTTTAACACTGTTCACTATCAATGGACAAAAAAATTTGAAGTACGATGGCCAAATCTATTATTTTTTGTAGGAGGTTGCTGATGAATATCCAATCTCTTCTTAGAAATAAAGCCCTCTCTTGTTGAAACTTGATCAAAGTGCCAACATCTAGTTCCGACAAAAAAATATAGCTTAAAGAGTTTGGTCGAGGAAAATAAGAGAAATTAGATAATTCAGTATTCATATTGAATACTTAATTAATCAAATATAGTAGATGCGTGTAGAATAATTCTAAATCCAAACAAATGTACATTCAAGAGATCAAATAAGGAAATAATTAAATAATGCAGAGGAGGTGATGTAAACAGACTGTTTAATTAGCTAATATCATTGTAGATGATAAATTTGCAGTGGGCTGTTAGGGAAGTTGATACTCAAAACTAGCCTTGCCCTAACTCATATGTTACCTTGAACATATGTAGAAATAGATTATGGAATAACAGGGAAAGGCATACATGAAAAACAATTTATTTCATGAAACTAAAGCCAAAACACTTTAATTAAATTCCTGTAATAAAAGTATTTACAAAAATGGTAGGGTTGTGGCATCAAAAGGAAACCCTTTTACAATGAAATTGAAAGAAGATATATAGGAAAAAATCTTCCTCAAACTGTCACTAATCTATAGGAAACAAACCCTATCAAATAAACTAAAAATATAATATGCTGCAAAAAATATGGAAATGGCATAAAGTCTTTTGCCTTTAGGACTGATCTTTTAGTTTCTGATTCTTATACTAAGAGATATGAATTTTTTTAAGATTATGCCCTAGAAATTTGAGGTTGTTTCATTGACTGCTAATTATCTTCCTTTATCCTTGGGACTAATTGCGCAAGTGTTCCCTCAAAATATGCCTTTAAATCCAAAATTGATTTATTGATGCTAGTCCTCTGCTTTGAAATCTGAAGTGGCTGAAGTTGTTTTC
Organism: Pinus taeda; assembly: GCA_000404065.3. NCBI lineage: Eukaryota > Viridiplantae > Streptophyta > Pinopsida > Pinales > Pinaceae > Pinus > Pinus taeda. The sequence continues at coordinate 18,479 of APFE031611574.1, forward strand.
ACAAAATTTGTTATATTCCCTTCAAACTTGGTTAACTCTGCCACCTGTATCAACTAGTTGTCCCTTTGACTGTTATTTCTAAGTCCAAAATATGAAAATAATCTCATGTTTTCTTATGTTTTTCCACCTAGTCGATCAATGAATTCTTTGCATTTTGGAGTTTAAACCAAACTATATGTTGACCTTTTTGTCCATAATATTTTCCTTCGTTATATTTTAAGTGCTTAACCATTGTCTTAAAATATTTGGGAGGAAAATATTTTGATAAAATATTTCCCAAATATTTTTAAAACTTGTAAACTCACATTTCTCTATTTTCATGCATTTCATAAATGAAATCTTAAAATATTTTCTCAAATGAGTTTATCCTGTAAAACCATCCATTGTTTAAAATCCATGTCTTGTTTTTCGATGAGAGGGTGACAACTGTAAAGAGTAGTAAAAGTGAAACAACTTTGCAGGGATGGGGTAGGTTAAAAGTCGAATAAGCACCCCCCCGCAAACCATTGAGTTAATCATTTCAGACATCTCAAGATATTTAGATTAGGGCAGTTTAATGTGTGAAGTGCGAGGTGGGGACATAGGTTTAATTTGACTTTTTGATTTGATTTTTGAGTTGTTATTATTGGCTGACTTATATAACATGGTAACAAATGTGGTCCTCATACTTTAGACATTGGGATGACTCGATATTTTTAAATTAGTTTAATTTTTAAAATTTATAAATTAATATTTATTAAATAATATAATTATATATAATATATATATATATATATATATATATATATATATATATATATATATATAAATTAAATTTCGTTTAAAATAAAACTATTAAAAATATCTCAGAGACATTTATAAAAACCTCAAAGAAAATTCATCCTTTAGCAATGGAAAGGGTTGGATGGAATGATATTTAAAGGAAGGTATTTGTCAAGGAAATGATAATATTGAAGGAAGGTGGCAAATTTTAAAGAAAAATTGTGACTTTTAAAGGTGTCAGAAAAAGTTACAACATAGGGTCCAACTGGGGATTGCTTCCCCTTGTGGGACGTAGTTGTTGGAAATAATATTGAGAGGGGGGTGAATTAGTATTATCATATCAATAATTTTATTTCCAAAACTGATTTATGTACGCTACTTCTGTGAAGCGAACTAGCATGTACACACAACCGTGATTAGATAAACCAACGTATACCCAGAGAACTTGTGATTTAGACAATTTATCATGTGTTGATCTTTAACAAGTGCAGCGGTAACTTATTAAGTAGTGCAGTAAAACATAATAAAGCATCACACATAAGCAACACACATGAACACCAAGATTTAAGGTGGAATCCCAATGTGGGTGAAAACAACCTGCTGCTATCATATCTATCTTCTTTTAATAATAATAAAATTTGTTTACAATCTTGTATTGGTGCAGACTCATACTAGTATGCAGACACCCTCCTACATAAGGTTACAACCTTCTCTCATTTTCTAGCTTCTACTGGAAGGGAGCTGCAACCCCCTAGCTCTTGTACTAGCCAATGTGATTACTAGTACGTAGGCGCTGGCCTACAAAAGACTACAATCTTCTCTCTTCCTCCAGGGACCACGTTTCATAAATTTTCAGACTGGATTCTCCTAGTACACAACAGTACACATGAAGGCCTCGTTTCATCAAATTTTCATACTACACCCATCAAAAAATTTGAAACTCAAACTGCATCAACCAATCATAAGTTAATCTGAACAATCAAATTACTGTCACTAGAACACTGTGCTAAACCCAGGAATCAGTTGTAACTTCAAAAATCATGCATCAAAATGTACACGCTACTTTACTAAACCCAACCTGTGTGTATACGCTACTTCCTGTAATCAAACCTGTGTATACCTTCAAAACTACTGAAACATTAAACTTCTGAATCAAGTCTGTACCAACCAGCAATATACTGACCATCTACTGTCTATTTACAGAGCTTTACACAGGAAACAGAAAAGATCACCCTTCTCACTTATATAATTATTCAATTAGATATCAAACTCATTCATTCAATTTTGCATTCAGATATAAGAAGACTTCATTGAAAAACAGCAATAAAACAACAACACTGATATGATAGATCAGTCATCCTTGAACATCAAGCTTTTATTTTGCATACACTACATGGAAGAGCTGAACGAGTGTGTATACACACCTTCACCAAAGCAAACCAATGTACATATCTACAAATACTTACTTCATAACTTTGTTTCTCTTCCAGACTTCAGACAAACCCAGATCGTGATATTTAAATAATAAAACAGGTGTACATAATCATATCTATCCCAACCAATATCAGATCATTCAATAATGAGTCATTTCAGGTCTCATGATCCTGATCCAATATTGAATTCAAGGTGCACAAATTATTTTAGATCAAATCACAAACATAGCCCCTGCAACATAAAATATACTTCAGATAGAAGTATTCCTTGGAAACCCATACATTTGCACAATTAACACTTCATAAGATATTCATTCCTTTTGTAATTAGCCCTTTCACCTTCTCCTCCTTATATACTTAGATCCTTTATCAATACCTTAGACCAAAACCACTTAGGACCAATACCTTGGACCAAATACCTCGGACCAAAACCTTGGTTTTCCAACATGTACGCGCTTTTCCTCTTGTGGGAGTGCGTGTATACGTATACGCTCTTTTTTTTCTATGGACTGGCGTGTATACGTTGTTTTGACTAAGTGGACCTGTGTATACTTCTTAAACTACTTTACATCAACCTTTTCCTTTACCTTCTTTATTCTGATCAGTAGACCTTAGTTCCATCCTCCTGTTCTTTTGTACCACTACTCTGTTACCTCTGAATATACCTGTTGTACTATGAGTTGCCTTTTACCAAATCTGAATTTACCTGAGAGTGAGTTGCCATCAAGAACAATGCTTGTATCATAATGCCAACAATATCCTCCTTTGGACTTGATGGCAACCATGAAGGTGTTGATTACTACAAGTTGTAGAAACTGTTAGAGATAACATGCAACACCAAAATACTCTTCCCCTTTGACATCAAGGGCAAAGAGCGGACCAAGAAACTTTCCTCCTTTGATATACATTATGTTGTCCATGCTCCCTCTGAGTACATGCTGAGGCTGTAGAGATATGATTAAAGAAAAACATGACTCTATAACTCAACGAAATGAGTATGACCTCCTTATGACCAATGAATCATACATACATCAAACACCCAACCTAGTGGGGATACAGCACATTTGACTCATCCACCCAACCAAATGAGGATATACCAATTGTTTATACATGACAGGAATACAATAAGTATTACATCATCCATCCCATGCAAAATGGGGATAGAAATTACATCATTTGTCCAATAGGACTCTTTAAAATATATGAGAAGTCATATCACAACCTAAGCCTTTACATGACTTAAACAACAAATATTATAAATATCTGAAGCCATAGATGGACTCAACAACCATAATGCCAACAATGCAGAATGCTTGTGAAGGCTAATGCTCCCCTTGAACCTGTGCTACTTGTTTATTGTTAACAAGTCATTCATCAAAGCATCTTTGTCAGTCATATAGAAATCAATGAAAAAAGCATATTGTCAGACTATAATCATCAACATCAGATAGAGCAACCATATCAGAGTTTGACCCACTATTTTTCTGTCAAAAAAACATATATGCTCCTTCAGCCACATAGACCTATGTGTATACACGACTATACTTCGTGAAACCTGTGTATAATAACCTTCCTCTAAAAAACTAGATTTAACAGTAGGATGATACAGTAACTACTCCCATATTTTGTCTAAGATATTCAAATGTTTCTCTGGGTAGTGGTTTAGTGAATATATTAGCAACCTGTTCTTTGGAGGGAACATACTCCAATTTGACCTTTTGTTCAAGCACTTGTTCTCGTAAAAAATGGTACTTGATGGGTATGTACTTGGTCTTGGAGTGCATGACTGGATTTTTTGAAATACTGATGGCACTTGTAGTATCACATAGAATGGAGATGGGTGGAGTACATGTGATTTGACTATCTTACAAAGTTTGCATCATCCAAAGTAGTTGTTTGCAACAAGATGCAACAAGCACATTTTTTGCTTCAGTTGTAGATGAAGTAATCGAACTTTGTTTCTTGCTTAACCAAGACAATAACCGAGAACCCATATAGAATGCACCTCCACTAGTGCTTTTCCAATCATCAACACTTCCTGCCCAATCTACATCTATATATGCATGAAGAGTAAGGTCTGCATCTTTAGGATACCACAGTCCAAAGTCCTGAGTTCCTTGAAGATATTTGAAGATTATGTTGACTACCTATAGATGTGATTCCTTTGGAATTGCTTGGAACCTTCCAACAATTCCTACTGCATGGATGATGTTACGTCTGGTACCTATTAGATAAAGCAAGCTTCCAATCATAGATCTGTAAGTTGCTTGGTTTACTGTTGGTGATTCATCATTAGAGCTCAGACTGCATCATGTTACCATTGGAGTACATACTGGTTTAGAATCTTCCATTCCGTATTTCTTCAAGATCTGTTTGAGATATTTGTTTTGTGAAAGAAAGATACCATTTTTTATTTTTTACTTAACTTGTAGACCAAGAAAACAATTAAGTTCACCAAGTAAGGACATTTCAAATTCTTGCTGCATTACTGAAGCAAAATTCTGACTCATTGTTATAGACATATTTGGGCACTGCAACCCCAATCACATATGTACATAAACCAAGGACTTCTAAACCCCTAAAATTGTTGTTTCATACCCTAAAATATCAAGGTCAATTGATTACATTATTTCCCAGAAGTTCTCCCTAAAAAACGGCTCAGAATTGGTCAAAACTGGGCCATACAAACTTCTCAAAGCTAAGGGTGTGATGCATCTCACCTGTTACACACAAAGGGTGCGATGTGTATTGAAAATCCCTTCTGTAGGGTGTGATGAGCGAGAGCAGACAAATGGCATAAGCAGTTTGCTAGGTGGAAACTCAGAGAATCTTCTAGAAACTGCTCATATGACACTTGCCTCTCTGAATTTTCCCAGGGATGAGTAAAAGATCATGAAATCTCCAAGTGGAACCAAGAACTATCAGTGAAATGACACTAATCAAAAACCCAGAAGCTGACTCACCCATCTACAAACATCTATATATGGATCCCTCATCCTAGAGATCTAGAGGCTGGAATTTTGTATTTTGTAAGGAAGTGTTGTTGGTTTCTTTTTAAGACATTGTGTTGTTAGGTGATCTAGCTTTTCATGAGGTGAAGAGGGCTTTCATGCTAGGAGGATGGTGCTGGATCAAGCAGCTGGGTTGTAATCCTCTCTTCTACTACTTCTATCAATAAAGCTATTTGAGTTTTCCTCCATATACTTGTATATTTTTGGATCTTGTATTTGTGTATGCATTTGTATGGTTAATGTACATATGATCCTATATTGTTTATGGTTATAGATCTCTATGCTTTGATGGCATTTTGTTTCTTTGACTCTACAAGTGTTCTTTGAAGCAGGACAAGTGATAAATGAGTGGTGAAAGCTCTATCAAGGGAGAGAGGAAACAAGCAAGGAGCCAAGAAAAAGACTGAGGTTGGTGCTCTCTACTTCTCTCTCATCTATCTCTCATAAAGGAAAACACAAGTTACTTTGAATTGTTTGTTTCTAAGATAGCTACCCGTCTTAGTGGGACTAGCAGATTTGAGTAGACACTAGTTTTCCCAGAAACAAAATGGCGACTCTGCTGGGGAGTGAATAGTTTGTTTGTTTGTTTCTATTTGTTTGCTTTATAAACTACAGATGGAGCCTGAAGCTAAGCCAGCTAGCCTTTCGAATTGCATTTGCTATGCAAGTGCAAAGTAGATCCACACTGCTTCAATTAATCTATGGGTTTGTTTATGAACTGAACAACTAACTTGCAAACATCCTAAGTGCCCTGGTGGTAGCTCAATAACCTCATTAGATCAGCCCCTATACTCTGTGTTTACTGCCTATCATAAGCTTAGCCTAAATCCCTGAGCTTAGCTGCAAACTGTGGGTGAAAACCAAGCTCAGTCTCGTCCTTGGACCATCGCACTATCTCTCATTGGAAGTCTGGATGCATCACACCTCCTGTGTGCTATAGGTGAGATGCATCCCTGTTTCCCTTAAGGACAGGTGCGATGATTAAGTGAGACTGTTCCTCTCTCCATATTTTGGTTTTTTCTTCATTGTTTTCAGCTCTATTTAGTAGTTTTGTAGCCTATAATAAGTATATCACTGTTGAAACTCTCTTCCTTTACATTATTCAGCCTCCATTGATAAGGACTTGTGAATGTATTTTTATGTTTTTTTCATCATTTACAGTCCTCCTTTACAAAAAGTAGCTTAATCGAACTATTGTCTTTTGATTTTGAAAGTGTCGCCATTGTCGTTTTCAGTCAAGAAAAGAGTGTCGTAAAGTCTTCCTCTTTTAGATAGTCGATTACAGTTTTTCCATTGTATTTGATTTGAATTATCAGTTCTTTGAAGTATTGAAAACAGTTTTCCATTCGAAAGTGAAAGTGTCATCTTAGTCTTCCTTTTGTTTTTTGAAAAGAAATTGCTAAACTATCACTTCTAGGAAAAGTAATTCAGATATGTACTTAGTTTTCTTTTTGTCATTCTCACATTAAGAAAGCAGAAAAACAAATACATGCACGTGCATTTGCATTTAGACTACGTGCGGAAATTGATTTAGGAAAAGTGCATTTAGTGTGTGCTCTCTGCTCTATGTTGAAATAATTTTACTCTTCTTTCCTTAGTAGCTAGGATTTTCATTGCTAAAAGAAAATAAATGACTATTTATCATCTTAGATTACATATTTAGGAATTGTACATCTACATCATGCGGTGAACCTTGAAAGGCAAACTTCTAAAGCAAGATCAACTGTAAAATAAACCTCAATGAACATAAAAATGCTTTGGAACCTAACGCACAACATCTAGAAGTCTAGGCTAGAGACATATTCTGGTGTCATAAAGCCTGGTAACTATCGTTTTCATCGTAGGTTGGGTGATTCCTCCTCTTTGATACAACAAGTGCCAGTATGGACTTGTGCTTCCATGTACCGTCGAGTATATATTGGGAAACCACAATAGGATAATATCATTTATCCTTAGGAAGCCGCGTCTGCCGCCCTATCGATCACAATGCATTGAACACAGCATTTGGGAAGATTGACTGTCGTACGTAAAGTCCTTGGTAATTTCTCTATAATTTACCACCGAGGTTTATATTGCAGTTTTTCGATTGATTTGGTAATCCCTTTGTCTAGATTCCCAGAGTAGTCACTTTCGTTCCTTTTCGACTCCTTAAAAGAAAAGGTCCATCTGAGCACCTGTCACTTCAAGCTCATTAAAAATCAAAGGCGACTAGAGTCACCTTTAGCTTTTTCTCAACTCTTAAAAATTGAAAAAGCAAGTTGTGTCAAAGTGTCATAAAATCTATTTTAATCAGAATAACATCATTGTTCCCTCATTGGTCTTAGGTTGAGAAAATGGAGTCCCCCAATCAAGGATTTCCCCTTGGGGGGAATCCTAGTCCTTTCTCTTCTTGGGGAGATATTGGTGCTCCATACATGGCTACATTGTCCCTTCCAGGATTGACAATTGGCCTACCAGTTTGGCTATTCTCGACCTCTATTGTTCAAAACACTGTGATTCCTCAGCAATCAAATCAGCAACCAGATGATACTGAAGTTGCTCCCCCACCTTCCACTTCATTTGTTTCTCCCTCTCCTACTTCCTCTTCGCATGGTGAAACTAGTAACACTAAAAACCAAGTAACTGAGAAAAAGAAGAAAGGGAAGGAGAAGAAGAAGAAGAATCCAACGGCGAAAGGGGGAAACCATGCATCGTCTGGCGAAAATCCACACACTGCACCATCCAAACCCAAATCTCGATGTGTCATTTGCAAAGGAGACCACTATCATCGAGATTGTTCTTGCATCCCGCGGATCTTGAGAGACTGGTCTCCCCGCTTGCACAATCTGGTGTCTTCAACCTCTGTTGATCATGTTGAGAGTACACCATCAACTAGTGAAAATGAAGTCAATGGAAAAAAAGGAAGAACTAAATTTCCTTGTAGGTTGTGTGATGGCGATCATGCCCTCCACCATTGTCCCTTCCTAGATGGAGCTAAAAGGGTCTTGGATAATCATCCTACTTCACCACAGCGACTTCCTCCTGGATATAAGAAACTCTTGCCAAGTCCATCGCTAGTTGAAAATCCGACTGACATATCTCCGTTGTTAGCTGAAACACCTATCATTGAAGATAAATTCTCTGAGTCCACACCGGATCAAAGTCAACAGGTTGAGACGGCAGTCGACCCAGTCTTGTCTTTAGAAGGTCCACCTTTAGATGACACAGTCTCCAAAGAGAATGAGAACGCCACCATTCAAATTATTTTTGTTAACACATATTGAACCTAGGGGAAATATACCCATTCCTTTACCATAAGAAAGAATTTCCCCATTTCAAGAGATTCATCTAGCTGTTTATTTGATCCCTCCTCCAAGCAATCCAATCGTTTCCTTTAATTGGAATTTGCTAGCGAGACCCCGCCTACCATCTAATGTACCATTCTGGATCATAGTACAAGCTTACATAATGATCATCGCTGGCACTATCATAGATGAAGGGGCTTCTGTGAGTATCCTTTCCTCAACTGCTTAGAAAGCGCTTGGTTGGCCATCGTTTCTACCTGAGATTCAAAATCTGTCAGGCTTTAATAAAGGAACCAGTCGACCATTAGGGATCCTTCCAAATTTGTCTATAACTTTGAGAAGGAAAACCACTCATTTGAACGTGATGGTAGTCCAAGGGCCCCTAGATTACAATCTACTCCTTGGGCGTGACTACATTTATAGTATGGGAGCTATTGTTTCCTCACTCTTTCAGGTGATGTGTTTCCCGTATGAAGGCAAAATGGACCAACTCGTTGACCAACTTTCATTCCCTGGTTCGAACATGGCTACTAGTCAAATGCCATCCCTAAATGGTCTCTTTGCACAAGGAATGTCTCATCAACCTCTAGTCCGTCCGCCTAATGATTGCCAGTGATTCGGTGAATGTGGCGAAACCCAGGGGGTAGGCTCCCTGTCCTACTTCAGTAGGAAAACCCTAGATAAAAGATAGGTTTCCTCATGGGATATATGACCAGCCTAACACCCGTTCATTTAGGATATGGGATCAGCCTGGAATAAGATTCCCTTGTTGAAGGTTATGTGATTGGCGGTGGATCCACACCTTTCACCTTTGCCTATTTCGATGGATAGAGCCAAGGAAGTGTTTTGTCTACAACGTGGATGAAACAACCTTGATTTAATGTAAGAACTTCCGTATGGTAACCTGGAAACTCTCATTTCTTTTGCCTAAGGGCATGCAAACCTTTTTTACGTGAGTGAAAAGTGACCAGCGTAACTCTAACCCCGTAGTTTTTACTAACTTCAATTGCTTAAGTTAGGTGATTGATCTGATCCACCATTCACCTTTGTAAGGGTCGGCAGCACCAGCAAAGTAAAGGAAATTTTTTGTACGAAACTATCTTACCTAACCTTAGTAGTTCATTAACCCTTAGGACAGTAGTTGGTCATTCCTAGCTTGCATACAAAAGACTCTGGAGCAAAGTTTCGCATGGGGCAAGCTCCCTAAAAAATGAACCTACCAATGAGAGACATCCTTAATAGACAATTGGCACGAGCATGTTTCCGCGAAGTTCAAGCTCGTTAAAAAATAAACCTAGCAATGAGCATATGTTCCCCCAGAGTTCAAGCTCATTAAAAAATGAACCCACCTTCAGTAAATAACCTTTGTGATCGCATTTGCTATCAGCTTTTGAGCCTTGGTCATGTTCTTACCATCACCTCTAGTTTTTAGCTGATCATACGCCTCCACTTGATTGTTTACCCTTTTTAGTAACAACTACGACGAGTGATTCTGTTAGCCACCTTATTTACACTGTCATGATTGAAAAGTTCCAAACTTACCTGGAACCAGTTGCTACCCGAAAACATCACTCGTTCCTAAAAAACGAGTCTCTTTTAAGCTCTTTTTAGACTCGTAAAATATGAAAAGATTGTCGAGAAATTGGCCTCTCCAACTCGTTAAAGTGATTGGAAGTGTCATCCCTCCTCTATATTTTAATCTTTTTGGACCTGAGGGATCATTACACAAAAAGATCGAGCGCTTGTCTTTTTTGGCTCGCTAAAGTGATCAGAAAAGTCATCTCTTTCATACTATTTTATACTTTTTTAGACTTAAGGGATTATACTATGAAAAAGGACTACTAGACTTTCCTTTCCATCTCTTTTTAGACTCTCTACAACTGAAAAGGACCAAGTTATCTTTGTTGTTAAACTCGTTAAAATAATAGCAACAAACTTGTCCATACGGACAAGAGCGAGTTTCACTATCGCTAGGCTCGCTAAAACATAGCGACAGGTTTTCCCGAAAGGAAAATTATAGAACAAGCATATGTTATCCTCCTCAAGCTTGACAAAAATAAAGAGGTGCTGGTCAGCAATGATTAGGGAAAAAGGGAAGAAAACTTGAAGAACTTCATTGGTAGCAACTCGCTCTTGAACATGACACTTTCACTCTGTCACCTTGATTGAGTTAGGTTGGGTTATCCCGTTCATCGGTCATATCACCATTGGTCCTCCGTACCATCCATTTTTGGGGTTAATGCTACCAATCCATTTCAGTGTTGCCAATATGTTCAAGAGAAGTTGCTCAAAGAATTCACCAACCCATCTAACACCTCATCCACTGCAATAACTTCACGCTCCATTTTTCATGACCACCACCTTGAACTGTGTATCATCAGATCATTTTCACCTCCACAAAATCATTTTCTCTGTTTCGTGTCGTAGATGTGGGATTCATTAAGGCCCTCCTATGATAGGTCACTTCTTGTCGAAATCAGCTCATTATCCAAGAAGTTGACTTAGGAATAACCCTTTCAATACCTTGAAGCTTGCATGCCTCCATGGCAAGTTTCTCACTTCCGGAAATAGGTTTACATCAATGGCCTTCGACCGAAATATTTTGCGTGGTGTTCGACATCGACTCATGTATTCACACCACGTGAATTGTACTGCAATACCTTGAGGGGAATTATCATTATCAGTGATTCCTCTAGCGCCTGTTAACATCTTACATCATTGGCTGGTAATCAGGCAATGTCTTTCCATGTTCGACACCAGAACATCTTTTCACATGGATCGACTTATACTTCGGGTGAAGATTGAATGAGTTTGAAGACCCGGATCTAGTTTCATCCATTCAGGCTACGATATATTCAAGAAAATAAAGACATCAAATGTACTCCATAGCTGCATAGATAATCATCCAAGCTAAAGGATAATGGCTCTACCAGAATCATCAGTTTGCCACATAGACGATTGTATGTCCTATGTACATGAAAATGAATTTATAAAGCTGAGCATGCCAATGCCCACCTCAGCTATATCATGAAAATATTATGAATATAATGTATTGTATTGTATCTTATTATAGGTCACCTTCCAGTTTGAAAAACCTCAGATCCTCATGATAAAGCATTTCACCCGACATCGGAAGATTTACGACCTCATGCTTTAGGGGGCAACTGTTATAGAAATATTTGGGCACTGCAACCCCAATCACATATGTTCATAAACCAAGGGCTTCTAAACCCCTAAAATTGTTGTTTCATACCCTAAAGGATCAAGGTCAACTAATTACATCATTTCCCATAAGTTCTCCCTGAAAAACTACTCAGAACTGGTCAAAATTGGACCATACAGACTGCTCCATGTTGAGGTTGCGATGCATCTCACCTGTTACACAGAGAGGGTGCGATGCATACTGAAAATCCCTTCTGTAGGTTGCGATGAGCGAGAGAAGACAAATGGCATAGGTAGTTTTCTAGGTGTAAACTCAAATAATCTTCTAGAAACTGCTCATATGACACTCGCCTTTCTGAATTCACCCAGGGATGAGTAAGAGATCATGAAATCTCCAAGTGGAACCAAGAACTATCAGTGAAATGACACTAATCAAAATCCCAGAAGTTGACTCACCCCTTGCAAAGATCTATATATGGATCCCCCATCCTAGAGATCTAGAGGCTGGAATTTTGTATTTTGTAAGGAAGTGTTGTTGGTTTCTCTTTGAGACATTGTATTGTTGGGTGATGTAGCTTTTCATGAGGTGAAGAGGGCTCTCATGTTGGGAGGATGGCATTGGATCAGGCATCTAGGTTGTAATCCTCTCTTCTACTACTTCTATCAATAAAGTTATTGTAGTTTTCCTCCATATACTTGTATATTTCTAAATCTTGTATTTGTGTATGCATTTGTATGGTTAATGTACATCTGATCCTATATTGTTTATGGTTATAGATCTCTATGCTTTAATGGCATTTTGTTGCTTTGACTCTATAGGTGTTCTTTGAAGCAGGACAAGTGAGAAAGGAGTGGCGAAAGCTCTATCAAGGGAGAGAGGAAACAAGCAAGGAGCCAAGCGAAAGACTGAGGTTGGTGCTCTCTTCTTCTCTCTCATCTATCTCTCATAAAGGAAAACACAAGTTACTTTGAATTGTTTGTTTCTAGGATAGCTACCCATCTTAGTGAGACTAGCAGATCTGAGTGGACACTAGTTTCCCCGGAAACACTCATGGATTCTTCATTGCTACCAAAAATGATGTCATCAACATAAACAATAATAATTAGAAATTTATCATTTTCAATATTTGTGTATAAATTTATATCTAAAGCACCTTTTCTAAATCCTTGTTGTTGTAGATATTTGTCAAGGCAGTAATACTAAGCCCTTGGAGCCTATTTCAAACCGTAGAGAGCCTTTTTGAGCTTGCATACGAATTTTGCATCACTTCCAAGAATGAATCCTTCTGGCTGTTCAATATAATATTCTTCTTCTAAATCTCCATTAAGGAAGGCTAATTTTACATCCATTTGATATACTTTGAATTTTCGAAAACTAGAAAGAGCAAGAAACATCCTTATGGCTTCAAGTCTGGCAACAGGTGCAAATTTTTCTTCAAAACCTATACCTTCTTGTTGAGCATACCCTTTACAAACAAGTATGGCCTTATTTCTAATAACTTCTCCAATTTCATTAAGATTGTTCTTAAATATCCATTTTGTTCCTATAATATTTTTATCATGAGGTCTAGGAACTAATTCCAGGTATCATTCTTTTCAATTTTCTCAAGTTCTTCATCCATGGCCTTGACCCAACATTCATCTTTGCATGCTTCATGTACATTCTAAGGTTTTGTGCAGGATAGTAATGCAACATAACTTGAGGTCCTTGTAACAGTTCTTCTTGTCTATACTCCAAACCCTTTTTCTCCTAGAATTTGAGATTCTGGATGATTCTTCTAAACATACCTAGATGGAGTATTTTCCCTGTATGTTGTATCTTCTTCTGAAGCTTCATTGGTTTCTTCTTCAATATCATTTTGATTTGATGCAGGAAATCATTCCCCATCTTCCGCATTGTCATGTTTCTCTATTGATTTCATATGTTCTGGATTTCTGCATGCTTCATCAACTACAACATCAATGCTTTCAACAATTTTCTGAAGTCTTTTATTATAATATTTGTACCCTTTACTTCTGGAAGAAAAACCAAGAATAATACCTTCGTATGCTCTAGGTTCAAACTTTCCAAGTTTTTCATCAGTTCTTTTGATAAAACATTTGCTTCCAAAAAATTTAAAGTGTTTTACAGTAGGAGTTTGATTGCTATTTACCTGAACATTTGCTTTGTTGAGAATAGTCACGGCAACAAATGCATCTTCACCCTAGAAGGTTGTAGGAGTTCCAGATTCATCTAGCATAGCTCAAGCCATTTGTTGAACTGTTCTATTCATCCTTTCTACCACACCATTTTTCTGAGGAGTTCTTGCAGTGGAGAATTGCCTTTTTATTCCATGTTGTTCACAAAAGTCAAAGAATTCATCTGATATGAATTCTCCCCCTCAATCAGATCTGAGACATTTGATTTTTCGATTTGATTCATTTTTTACTAAAGCTTTGAAGGCTTTAAAATTTTCAAAAGCTTCATCTTTATGCTTTAGAAGACCTATCCAACACATCCTGGAAAAATCATCAATAAACAAAATAAAGTATTCTTCTCCACGATGTGACATTTTCCTTTTTGGTCCACATAGATTAGTATGGATGAGTTTAAGAGGCTTACTTGCTGACCCTTCCTTTTCAATGAATTGGACTTTGGTTTTCTTACTGATTTGACATGGTTTTCATATGGTATTTTCTAGGATGTTGATATCTGGAAGATCACGAACTACCGTGAGCCTACATGCTTTTCTTATTTGAGAATAGCTTAGATGTCCCAATCTTTTATGCCACAACCCGTTTTCATCTATTTTTCTTAGATAGAATTCTTGTTGTTCTCCTTTGAGTATGCATAGGTTGTTTGGAGTTCTTGTACCTTTTATCACGGTCTTTCCTATATCAAGTTCACAAACATCACATATGTTTGATCAAAACACCACTTCATTTCCTTGATCACACATTTGACTGACACTCAACATGTTATGCTTTAAACCATCTACATACATGAGATTTCCAACTTTAACCTTTTCTTTCAAGAAAACAGAACCTTTACCTTTAATGATAGCTAGAGTGTCATTTCCAAATGAGACATTCTTTTCCTTCTCTAAAGCATTATATGAATGAAGTTTCTCTTTATCACCTATCATGCATTTGGAGCATCCATTGTCTATGTATCATTGATTTTCTTATCCCTCTATATACAAAGCTATACCACATCTTTCTGATTGAGATTCCTTCCTTCTCCATATCTTGGGATTTAATGGCGTTTTCTCCTTTTGAAATGTTGGCTGAAATTTTCTCCTACATTCAGATTCTTCATGACCAAAGTTGCTACAAATTGAGCATTCTATTTCATTTTCAAGAGGAGAAAAGTTATTATAGGAACTTTTCTTGATTCCTATTGTACTTATTTGATTTTGTGCTTCTCTAGTCATGATGGTTTTGTAAGCAACACATTAAGTAGCCTTTTGTCCAAAGTTATGACATGAAAACATTGCCCATTAAAGAATTTTTTCGATCATAGAATCTTTTGACATTATTTACCTGTTGGTTGCGGCTTCTACTGATATTCATCCTTGGATTAAATTGAGTATGATTTACCTGATGAGTAGTTTTAGGCCTTTGCTGAGGATTGACATATTTTTCACTCGTCTCTGCTGCATCAAGATAGCTTCTGGTGGAGGTTGACGGCTTCTGTGATTGAGATGATTCTTCAATATATCCAAGACTTGTCTTTATCAGAGGAGAACTCTGAACTTTATAATTTCATTTAAAGTTTTTGATCCTTTAGAAAATCTAAGATTGAGACATTTTGTCTTCTCAAGATCTTTTCTTAGACCTACAAATTCACATTCTAGATTTTCATTGTGTTTTTCCCTTTCAGCAAGTTGGTGTGTCAAAGTATCTACGATCATATTCTTTTCTTCTAGACAGATTTTGAGTTTAGTGATTTCTTCAAGAAAATATTCCTCTTCTAATGCATCCAAAAAGTTATCATTGTCATAGGCCATGAGAAGTCTATAATCTTGTTCAATTTCATCTTCATCACTATTAGATAAACCATCATTATCTTCATGTGTATAGTAACTCCTTCTATTCACAACCTGTTTTCTATTGCCTTTTGCATATTCCTTCCCTTTTTCATATTTATCTTTATGAGGACATTTGGCAGCATAGTGACGAACTCTACCACAAGCAAAGCATTTGAAAGGTATCTTACCTCTGAATCTTTTGGAACCTCGTTGAAGCTTCTTGACAAAATTTACCTAATCTTCTTCTTCTGAAATGTGTCCTGATTCATGGTGCTCTTCTTTTTCTTTTCCCTTTGCTAATGCTTTAAATGCAGCTTCTCTCATATCTGATGGACCTCCTATTCTCATTTCAAAGGCAGTTAGAATTCCATGAAGTTGAGTAACAGCGATAGTCTGAAGATCCTATTTTTCTTCTATGGCAGACACTTTTGACTCAAATTTAGAAGACAAGGATCTCAAAATTTTCTCAACTAAAGTAACTTCATTTATCTCTTCACCCAAATTATTCATACAATTAACAATCTCATCTATGTGTAAAAAGTAACTATCAATACTCTCATCATTATGCATCTTAAGAGTTTCATACTGAATTCTGAGAGTTTGAAGCTTAGCACGTTTTACCTGAGAGTCTCCTTCATAGCTCTGAATGATTTTGTCCCATATCTCTTTGGCTGTCTTGAGCTGCATGACTTTCACAAATTCTAATTCTGACAGACTTCCCAATAATGTGTTGACTGCTTTGGCATTGGTTTCGTATAACTTCTTATCTGCAGAGTTTGTAGGAATTCCTGTTGGGAATTGATATGCTCCTTCCACAATTTCCCAAACATCTGCTCCAAGAAATTGTAGATAGGCTCTGGTTCTTATTTTCCAATATACTAAGTTGCTCCCATTGAAGATTGGTGTTATGATGGATCCCATGCCTTCGTGATTATTCATCTTGAAAGATATACCTTAAAGCGATCAAGCTTCTTCTGAAGGACCTTATCTGATACCAATTGTTGGAAATAATACTGAGAGGGGGGGGGTGAATCAGTGTTATCAGATTAACAATTTTATTTCCAAAACTGAATTATATACGCTACTTATGTGAAGTGAACTAGTGTGTACACACAACTGTGATCAGAGAAACCAACGTATACCCAAAGAACTTGTGATTTAGACAATTTATCATGTGTTGATCTTTAACCAATGCATCAGTAACTTATTAAACAATGCAGTAAAACAAAATAAAGCATAGCACGTAAGCAACACACATGAACACTAATATTTAAGGTGGAAACCCAATGTGGATGAAAACCACCCGTTTCTGTCGTCTTTGTCTTCTTTTAATAATAATAAAATCTATTTACAATCTTGTACTGGTGCAGATTCATACCAGTACACAGGCACCCACCTACATAAGGCTACAACCTTCTCTTGTTTTCCAGCTTCTACTGGAAGGGAGCTGCAACCCCCTAGCTCTTGTACTAGCCAATGTGATTACTAGTACATAAGCACTGGCCTACAAAAGACTACAATCTTCTCTCTTCCTCCAGGGACCACGTTTCATAAATTTTCAGACTGGATGCTCCTGGTACACAACAATACACATGAAGCCCTTGTTTCATCAAATTTTCATACTGGACCCATTAGAAACTTTGAAACTCAAACTGCATCAACCAACAATTAGTTAATCTGAATAATTAGATCATTGTCGCCAGAACAGTGTGCTAAACCCAAGAATTAGTTGCAACTTCAAAAATCATGAATCAAAATGTACATGCTACTTTATTGAACCCAACCTGTGTGTATACGCTACTTCCTGTAATCAAACCTGCGTATACCTTCAAAACTACTGAAACATTAAATTTTTGAATCAAGTCTGTACCAACCAGCAATATACTGACCATCTATTGTCTATTTATAGAGCTTTACACAAGCAGCAGCAAAGATCACCCTTCTCACTTATAAAATTAGTCAATTAGATATCAAACTCCTTATTCATTTAGTTTTACATTCAGATCTAAGAAGAATTCATTGACAGACAACAGTAAACAAACAACACTGATATGATAGATCAGTCATCCTTGAACATCAAGCTTTTCTTTTTCATACGCTACATGGAAGAGTTGAACCAGCATGTATACGCACCTTCACCAAAGTGAACCAGTGTACATATCTGCAAATACTTACTTCATAACTTCATTTCTCTTCCAGACTTCAGACAAACCCAGATCACAATATTTAAAGAATAAAACAGGTGTACATAATCAAATCTAGCCTAACCAATATCAGATCATTCAATAATAAGTCATTTCAAGTCTCATGATCCTGATCCAATATTTAATTCAAGGTGCACAAAGTATTTGAAATCAAATCACAAACATATCCCCTGCAACATAAAATATACTTCTAATAGAAGTATTCCTTAGAAACCCATACACTTGCACATTTAACACTTCATAAGATATTCATTCCTTGTGTACTTAACCCTTTGATTTTATCCTCCTTATATACTTAGATCCTTTATCAATACCTCAGACTAAAACCACTTAGGACCAATACCTTGGACCAAATACCTCAGACCAAAACCTTAGTTTTCCAACATGTACGCACTTTTCCTCCTGTGGCAGTGTGTGTATACGTATATGCTCTTTTTGTTCTGTGGACCAGCGTGTATGCGTTGTTTTGACTAAGTGAACCTACATATACTTCTTAAACTGCTTTACATAAACCTTTTTCTTTACCTTCCTTATTCTGATCAGTAGACCTTAGTTCCATCTTCTTGTTCTTCTGTACCACTGCCCTATTACCTCTGAATATACCTGTTGTACTGTAAGTTTCCTTTTACCAAAAATGAATTGACCTAAGAGTGAGTTTCCATCAAGAACAACACTTGTATCATAATGCCAACAATGTAGAGAACCTATTAGACCAACAACCTTGAATCTATTAGGCATTCAATTCATAAACTTGTAATCTGCAAATCTAAGACCATACTACCTGCACTGTTCCAGAGACTATTTCACAATAAAATTTGAAAATTGAAAATTGCTGAAGTGAAACAACTGACACTACAAGTGGAAATAAGCACAAAAATGCCTACTTTATTGGGTTATGGAGTCAATCACTAAATCAACAATAAATTTACTCCTTTCAATCTCATGCAAGTCATTACACTCTGCCAAACCAAATTTCATATTGCAAACTTGAAACACAAACTAAAACAACTGTTGATCTATTGCATTAATATGTAAACTAAAAACTCACTAATCTACTGCACACACTCCTACTTCATTGAATTGAAACTTTACATTGTTAAGTATAGTCAAACTTCTAGTGTAACTATGTGAGAAGTGGATTAATTGGTAGATCACCTTGTATGCAGCTGAAAACTTGAAAAATATTTACAATGTGTGTTGACACCTAATCATGGGGATTGGGTGAACCTTGTAAATAATGGAAAATGAAGAGTCATTGGGAGGTGAAACCCAAGATTCACTCCCTCATGTATATAACAAGGAGTAATCTATAAACATAGTTTATTTGAGGAGTTACCTCCTAGCCTGACATGGTATCAGAGCCAACTCTATTTTTGGCTTCCTACTCTTGTAACTCCTTCATGCCTCTATTCTGCATTTTTTCATACTAACATATCCCTACCAAATTCTTTGCATACTATTCTAACTGTTGAAGAATCAATTTCCTGCATTGAAGCATTTATTTTCCTCCTTTGAAGATTGGAGCGAGTTTCTACATCGAATGTTGTGCTTCCCAGAAGTGTTGTGGCTGGTGCATTGAAGCCGAAGGTGGTGTGGATAGAGGTGTGTTGTATGGAGGTGTTTTGGTGTAGGTTTTGCCTGGAAGTGTTGTGGTATTACTCCATTTAATGTTGTACATACGTTTAATGTTGCCCATAGAACTACATTGAATGTTGTGGTATTTTAATACTTTGAATTATATTTCATTATTGTATATGCTTGGGATTCAATGTGAAGAATGTTTTTAATATACGTGTCTCTTGTCCGTTGGCTGCTCTTAATATATGTTACTCGTATCTAAACGCTTGTGCTTAAATGCCCCTCCACTCTCCTTCCATATGCGCCTCCCATACGCTTGTGATCCATGGAAGCTTGAAATTGTTGTTTGGTGATATGATGCCATACCATCATACTCCACACTGCATTTTTTATAACTATGGTATAATGTTACAAACATTGCGGTTATCAACACTACCATACCACACCCATACCACCCATATCAATCCCACTCCTAGTTTTTTACAATGCATTGAATAATATAAATCCGCTACCTCCCAGTCCCGATATCATACCTCCTTCTCATATGCTACCATATGTGTTTAATTCTTTCAATGTTGTCATATGTATTTAATAAGTTATTGTGCACATACCATATAAGGTGTCCTTACAGTTTTAAATATAATGTGTATTACAATATTAGTATATAACGTGTATGCATTGTATCACTGTTTTTTTTCTAAGAGTCATAATCGTGGGGCCCAAACCCGCCTCCCTCATATTATCCATCTCCTCATATAAGCCCTCCCCCATATAACCATCCCCCATATAAACCTCCATCATATAATACCTCTACTCTATATATATCAGAATCATAATTTTTACAAAATTACCACCAAAAGTGCATGTGGGAGTGGTTCTTACCAGAAAAGAGCACTATCTAGAACGGTTGTGGAAGATCAAACAAACTCTCATTTTTAATGAGCTGTGGAAAGGAGTTTGTGTTGGAGAAGGAGACAATGAACCAACAAAGCCTACCTCAGACAAGGAATTCGCCATTTGGGAAAACAAGAAAAGCAAGGCCTATGCCTTGATTGTAACATATGTAAATGAAGAGGTGAGTCACCATATTTCACCATTTTCAAATGCTTTTGAAGCCTTACAAAAATTGAAGGAACTCTATGACTCACACTTTGTGCTTGAAGTTGTTCATTTGATGATTAAATTTTTCAGCTTTGAATTACAAAATGATGATCCTCTTGCTCTTGCATCATGTTGGCTTAGTGGGTCCTGACCCAGGTTCAAAGTTAATTTTACCAAACAAATCCATACACTACTGGCCCTTTCGGCATCCATCCGTAGAGCGCAGACCGAAATCTCACTCAAAGTAGTATGGGGGGATGCTCGAACCAAGTTTTCGCACCTAGAGATGGTGATGATGTCATTTTGTACCCTTTATCTGCCTTAGCGTAGATGGATAAGCCCTCGAGGCCTATCGATATAACTTCCTTTTACTAGCCCTTAAACCTTTGCGAGGGTCTACGACTGCCTTTTGCAAACCCTAAACAGGTGAATCAACCACTTATGTGCCTCTGTAATTACCCTTAGTTCTGTATTTACCAAGATCGACTTAAGTGTCTGATAACTTTATCATGCATTAAGATATTCTTCGCGTAAATAGATATTATTACTTGCGTACATATAACAAGGTAAACCATGCAGAATCACGCATCAATACAGTATTAAATCATAAACCCAATATTCATCATAACATAAACACATTCATTCATAACATAAGTAAATAGATAAAACACAGATATTTCCTAAATAATCTCTTTATTGATACTTTAGATTTGCTTACAAACTCAAAAACTACCCTACACACTCAACTGCAGACTCTGCACTTAGCTGCGGACTCTACTCTAGGCCTTTGTGCACACAGTTGCAGAGTCTCTCTTCTACTCTAAGACTCTTCACTCTTAGCTCCTATTGACCCTTTACATTTGTCTTCAAAACTTACTTGAATTGCCTTAGGCTCTCTAAGACTATCTTTTTTATACAATTCCATGGTCCGTGGACCATGGGTAGATCTTCTAAAGCCAACACAATTTACATAAAAGAAGGGTAAAAACCCTTTATGACACTTTACATCTATGTCCTCCATGATCATAACGTGTGGAGACTTTATACTTTACATTGCACAACTTGGGTTTTCTTCCCTAAAACTTGGTATTTTGCCCCAAAATTAACCTTAGGGGACTGTTATGAAACCAGCTCAAGAAAAGATAGAAAAGATAGATCAACGACTTAGAATTCAGCCTCTTCGAGGGGG
>APFE031611574.1:51286-111165 GCA_000404065.3 Pinus taeda
GCAACCGGTGCAAAAGTCTCCTAATAATCTCTCCCATACTGCTGCTTGTACCCTTTGACAACCAGCCTTGTCTTGTGCTTTCTATCTTGCCTTCAGCATTGCTCTTGGTCTTGTAAACCCATTTCACTCCAATGACTTCTTTACCTTTTGGTAGCTCAACCAAATCCCATGTTTTGTTTCTTTCTATGGCATTCATCTCCTCATCTATAGCTTCTATCCATTTCTTATCTTTAATTGCATCCTCAAAATGAATAGGATCATCAACATGACAAAACAAGGCAAATAAGGAATTCATTCCTTCATCATAAATGTCACTCAAGTTTCTGAACTTCTTACCTCTTTCACTTGGTGTGCAAGTGCTTGAAGATGCACTTGAATTTCCTCCTTGTGGTGTGCTTGGCACTGCTGTTTGGGGATGCATTTCAGCCACCTCCTCATCATCTTCATCATGAGACAAACAGTTTTTAACATTCACTATTTTCTCTATGCTTCTATCCCAAGCTTCCTCTTCAATGAATTGAACATCTCTGCTGATGAAAAACTTCTTGGTAGATGGGATATACAACCTGTAGGCCTTGGATTCTTCATTGTATCCAATGAAAAGACATTTCTCCCCTTTACTATCCAACTTCCTCCTTAGCTGATCTGGAATGTGTGCATAGGCCACACATCCAAAAACTCTCATGTGGGTGACCCCTTGCTTTCTCCCACTCCATGCTTCTTCTGGCACTCTATTCATCACTGCTTTTGTAGGACACCTGTTCAAAATATATGCTGCACAATTTACAGCTTCAACCCAATAATCATTTGGCAAATGCTTTGCCCTCAACATGCTTCTCGCCATATCCATGATGGTCCTGTTCTTCCTTTCAGCAACTCCATTTTGCTGCGGGGTGTACCTTGCTGTAAATTGTTTATGAATTCCATTTTCTCTGCAAAATCTTAGGAATTCCTTGGAGATATACTCACCTCCTCTATCAGTTCTCAAAACTTTAATGTGTAGCCCACTTTGGTTTTCCACAAGTGCCTTGAAATTTCTGAACTTCTCAAACACTTCACTTTTGTTTTTAAGGAAATAGATCCATGTCTTTCTTGTAAAATCATCAATAAAAGTTAGGAAATATTGGTTGCCTGCTAATGATGCAGCTTGCATCGGTCCACATAAATCTGAGTGGATGATCTCTAAGGGCGCCTTTGCCCTTATGCTTTTACCTTATGGAAAACTTTCTCTGTGTTGTTTTCCCAAAATGCAACTTTCACATAGGCTGTCCGGTTTCTCTATCAATGGTAATCCTTTCACCATTCCTTTTCTACTCAACAAGTTTAGACCTCCAAAATTGAGATGTCCAAATCTCAAGTGCCACAACCAATTTTCATCCTTTGGCACGCTTTGGAAGGCCTCTTGGGTTACTGCTGCAATTTCATTTTTGTTTTTCAAATCTGCCCTGATCCTGAGAGGGAACATCCTGTTCCTTGTCATCTTCACTTCAACAATGCATCGTTTGCTGGGTGCTATATCCATGATGGTACACACATCATTCACAAAGAAAACATTGTAACCCTTTTGAAAAAGTTGTCCAATACTCAAGAGGTTACATCTCATTCCGGGGACATAATAGACATCTGCTATGGTTTTCCTTTCTCCTTGCTTTGTAAATATTTTTACCTCCCCTTTTCCCATAACAGAAACTTTGCTATCAGTTCCTAGTGTGAATTCTGATTTCATATTTTTATCTAGGGCAGAAAAGAGAGCTATATTTCCTGTCATATGGTTGCTGCAACCTGAGTCTAAAAACCATATGTCTTCACTGTTTGTTTCAGCGATGTTACAAGCTAATAACACATTATTTTGGCTGATGTTTTCTCTAGTAACATTTGCATTTTGTCTATTACTCATATCATGCTGCTTCTTCCTACATTCACTGGCATAATGCCCATATTTTTACAATAATAGCATTGGACATTGGATTTTTCATACCTTTGTCCTTGAGCATGATGTTGTTCTCTTTGCTGGCTGCTGCCTTGGCCTTGGTTCTGATTTGGATTGCTGCTTCTTCCTTGAGCATTTGCTGGACTGTTCTTTCCACCTCTGTTCTGGCTTCTGCCTCTTCCTCTCTTGTTTCCTCTGCCTTGACCTCTTCCTCTTCCAAAGGACATCTGGGTCTTAAGGGCTTGCTCTAGAGATGAGTTTTCATTCCTACTCAATCTCTGCTCATGTGTTATCAGTGATGCATGTAGCTCATCAACTGAAAAGTTTGAGAGATCCTTTGTCTCTTCAATGGTGGTGACAATAGCATCAAACTTTGAGGGTAAAACCCTCAATATTTTCTCCACAATCCTCCTTTCTTCAATGGTTTCTCCATGAGTCCTCATCTGTGTGACCAAACCAATTACATGTGTGAAGAATGAGTCAATATTGTCTGACTCCTTCATGTTGAGATTCTCAAAATCTCTCCTTAGCAATTGTAGTTTTGATGTCTTCACTTTCTCCATGCCTTGATAGGCTGTCTTGAGGGTTTGCTATGCTTCCTTGGATGTATTAGCTGCTGCTATCCTTGGAAACACACTCTGGTCCACTGCCTGATACAAAAATACAAGGGCTTTTGCATCCTTCTTCCTATTGGTCTTTAACAGATCTTTCTCTCCCTGAGTTAATCTATTAAACTCATTATCATTTGCTGGTTCATCAAACCCATCTTGACCTAATTCCCATAAATCTTGACAGGAAAAGAGGGCTTTCATAGTTATTTCCCAATAATCATAGTTCTTCCCATTGAAATGTGAGAGCTGGGTGTTAAACATACCCATACCAGTGCTTGTGCTGGCCATTCCTTGCATCCTCAGCTATGCTTCTAAATCCTTGACTGTGTATTTAAAAACAACTGACTGCTGCAACCAAAAGACTCCTCCCTTCAGCTTCTTTGTTGTCTTCAAAGAGCCTAAACCTGCTCTGATACCACTGTTGGGGATTTTTGATGGGAAAATCCCAAAAACACAAAAATAAAACACAGAGGCAATGCTATGTTCTTTTGCTCCAGGATCTTTTTGCACAGAGGAGCCTTTAAAAAAAATTTACTAAACAGAGTATTGCACCACCATAAAAGGATTTCTATTGATTAAAATGAATTCACTGATACACATTCATCCTCTTTGCTGAGAGGGATTTACCAAAAACAACATTCAACCAAAACTCTGTTTCCACCTGAGAATTTACTGATCTGGGTTTACTGCTGTAAAACCCCTTTTTACATTTACTGATGTAAAATCATTTTTACACATACTGTTGTAAAATAAAAATTTAACATTCACCACTGTGTGAAACTTTCATTACATTCGACCTGGTGAATTTTCAATTGCATATTCAAAAAAAATGTGCTTACATATTACGACAACCTCCACGCTGTTGCGTTTCACTGTGTATTACAAAATTGGTTAGCACACATAAACTATGCACTGCTGTGCATTCTCCTTTGTTTTTTTTTCGCTCCCACGAACTCTCTGTTCTTCTCCTCCCCCGTGTGCAATGCACATAATCTGGAGTCAACGCTCATATACCAAAAACATATATTATACGAATCATATGCTATTTAATAAAAGTTACATACCTCCATACTTCCGTATATAAAAAAAATACACGCCGTAAAAACATTAAATACTTTACCAAAAACCATGTCATATCATAATCATAGGGTATGGACAATTATCTTACTCCACGCTGCATTTATTTTTAACAGGCCCGTATACCTTCCTTGCAATCGGACGGCGGAGAACATTCCCTTTGATCGGACGAATATCGGATGGCGACTTTTGACCGACATTTATCGTCCGATAAATGTCAGAGGGTGATGTCACCCCAATCCACGCGTCTGCTCCAGGTTTTATCGGAGCCCCTTCATACGGAAACCTCCTTTAACAAAAAGCGGTGCGATATGGTTGTGGGTGGTTTATGGTATTTGCTGTGTGGTTTCCCGCGCGGTTGAAATTATAAATTTAACAAAAATGTATCTCAACTCTTAGCACAGTGGAGCAAATGCATCAGTAAGTGCTTCTCGTGCTTGGATCACCCCTATTTGTACATTATGATCATATTGAAGTGCAATTTTCTCTGATTTTTAGTTTCTCTGCATTTGTTCAGTTTCTTTGGGTTAAAACCATTTTCAAAAGATTATTTTTATCAGGCCATCCAAATAAGGGTGTTTTCATAAACGTGGAAAAGGCATTCCTATCAGTTATTCATAAATGCACATGTGACATTTTGAAGCTTCGCAGTAAAAGCTCATCTTAGAGGCTAGATTCTACTTAAAATTCTAAGTTACCCTTCTAAATTACCTTCTGAAAAGGTTGCTCCCCTTGTATATTATATTGAAAAGCTACTAGTATTAGTAACGATGTGGACCTTTTACCTTTACCATTTTTGTTTTGTGTTGAACAGTGAACAGTTTTTCCTGAGATCACATCCGGATTTTTGCCAGTCTATCATAATGTAGGCGGCATTATTGAAGCCTTATCTCTAGTTTGTACAGAGTAGATAGTTCTCTGTAGTATTGGTAAATTTGACCAATTTATGTTATCAAATTCGTGGTGCCAAACTGTGAACTGCACTTTACATGCACAATCTATAGGAAATAGGCTTGTGTCAGAAGGCATGAGTCAAGCCAAGATACAAGGTAGTCTGCAATTATTGGTGTGAATATTTTTGGGTTCTTTATTAGACCATTTATTATTGTTGAACATTGTATTATTATGTTCTTTTACATTCCTTATTATTATTATGATTGGATTTTGTTTTTACATCATGGACCTCATATTTTTATATATATTTTTTATTTTTTCATTTAGTTTATTAGTATTATGTTACAATACACATTACATTCCTTATTATTATTATGATTGGATTTTGTTTTTACATCATGGATCTCATATTTTTATATATATTTTTTATTTTTTCATTTAGTTTATTAGTATTATGTTACAATACACATCTCATCCAAGTTGATTAAGCAAGATAGCAAACTTAAACAAAGATGACCTAGTGCATGTGTGTCATTAAGTAGAAGGGTACTAAAGTGGATAAGCAAAATATGAATAGTGAACATGGAATTTTAATTTTAATTTTGATGTTGAAGATTTTGGTGTCGAGATAATGAGGCTCATTTAAAATTTAATGATGTACTTAAAATAAGTATACCTAGTCAACTTAGTAGTTGAAAAAGAGTGGGAATGATTATCAAAAAGTAATCAGTATCTTGATGAAAACATGACACTAATAAGATTGGTGAGATAACCTAGATTCTAGGGAGACGTTGAATAACACAGCAGATTCCATAGAGAAACACCTATCAAAACTTAAAAGATTTTTGTACAAACCAAAATGATATAAGGAATATTGTGGATTGTTGACAACAATTATCAAATGGTTAACATATTCCTACAGCAAAGTCAGATCTCAAACTAATTATGTTCAGCACTGGCCCAGCATTAGCATGAATATGAATATGAATCGATTGGCATGCTAACTTAGTTTAGAACCAACCCATGTGTTTATAACAAATTAGTAGAAAATAGAAGATCGATCAGATTTGGAGATTCAAATTCTCGTTGAGATATGAAAATCTTATATCGTGAACATAAAACAACCAAATTAAAATCTATGAAATCAAAGCGTATTGTCACAAGGGTGGTTGGCCGCAGAATCCTTTGGGGAATCAATATCCTGTTATTTTCATTATTCTTTCTTTGACTATGTATGTGTAATGGAAATGTATATGCGATGTCTATTATGAGATATGGATAATTTTGTAGTTCTATTCCATTGAAAGCCTAATTTGCAGGGGCCAAGACAAAACATATGAAAAAAAAAAAAAAAAAAATCCAACATGTTTCATTGACCTCTAGTCACTTTCTACTCTCTCGAAACAATCTGATCTTAACTATTTCCATTGCCATCTCTGCCCTTTAATACAACAGCCCATGCAAAAGAGTATTGTTGTATAAATTCTTCTTCCGGTACTAGTAGTATGAATACTTGGATAAACGAGTATAAACAAAGACCAGTTCTATATGATTTGTTGAAGGAACAAGTACCTACCTTGGATGAGGAAATAGTACAATTGATTGGTAAATGGTATTGTCTCTCAACGAATGTTTCGAACCACAATGTGAGGTTGATCTTATAGTGTGTGCAGATTGCTCGACAGTGTTGTTGAAAGGAACAAAGGAATTTGCAGGAACACGCATAGCCATGGCCGCAAGCTTACAATCTTATGTCTTATGCCTTATGCAAGCAATTTATGTCTTATCCGGGCAATTAATATGGCTAAATGTATTGTAATTTAAGGGATTTGATATGATGTTGCCTTCACGAGTGCACTTGCAGGCAGACCATATAATTAATAAAATGATTTTATTTTGTGTTGGGGAGGAATAACCTTCCCAGTCATCCGATCCAGTTCTGGGTCGGGTGGTAGCGTCTCTTCTTTATGTTGTGAAATATTTCTTTGATGGTTTGATACACTTGTTTAACAAATTATTTTAAAACGGTCCATTTATTTACAGATACTTAACACAACATTTCAATTTATCTTCATCCTTAAAGTCATGAATCTGTAGAATTAATATTATTGTGACATATAATGCTTCTTTCCAAAATTCAACACCTTCTTAACACAATAATGTCATCAATATTCTTAAGCTTTACTCATTTGAATTTTGTTTTATTTTACATTTATCCAATTCTCTAAGTTTTATGGTTTTATACTACATTTATGGTTTAATTATTGAAAAAATATGGTTTAAGTATTGTGATTATTGATAATTTATAATAAAATATATCTTATTAAATTCATAAACTCTGATAATAACTTATTAACTTTGTTATTATTAGACTCTGATAACAATTATTATTGAGTATGTTGGTTCTTATTTTATGGGATGAATCTTGATATTGAGTTACAATAGTATTTCTTGTACAAGGTCTCTATATCAATCATTTATTTTACAGTTCATCAACTTCTTTTCATTACATTTTGATAACTGATTTGGCTTTGGTAAACCGATATACTTGTTAAACTAGCTACAACCAACTTATTTCTTTAAAATCATTACAAAAGTACGATATTAAATTATGGAAGTGAGACCTGAAATTCCAGGGGTACGACCATTTATTTTGGAAGATCAACTGAAAAGGTTTGGCTGGTATAAGTTTGGTGCACTCATTAGTTCCTTATTGGTTTTCTCATACATCATTATAGACAACAAATTCTTTGGTTCTCTGCTCTCATTAGAATCTTCTAATAAATTTCATTTTGGATTACAATTGCCATTCAGATTACATGTATATGCTCATTTACTATTTATATCATTTGTATATTAAACATTATCAAGCTACCATTGAAGTTCCCTTCATTCTTGAGTGAATCAGTTGGGTTTGCAATATATATATATAAACCACTAGATGGTATATTTTAGTCTCAGAGGCGAATCATATAGATTTGGATGTTGAGTATAATGTTACACGAGGTTTCATAATTCAAGATTAAACGCATATAATGGATGAAGTTGTCTATGGAGAAATGGAAAGGACAAACTAATTTTTTTAAGAAGGGATGATAACTAATGATAGTTCATGTGATTATGGCCAACTTGGATCAGATGTTTAAGGTGGTAGAGAAGAAGTATCACAACAGGGGTAAGAAATCAGTAAGAAGAAACAACCTATTTAAGAACATAATGGAAGAGTTTGGTATAACCATAACTTGTTACTCTATAAGGTCTATCTAAGGATGATGCACATAAAGAAGAAGAAAAAAATTTGATGAAGTGCTAATTGTTAAATAAGTCAACATGGGTCAACAAATCCTCATGCAAGAAAATTAAGCATGATATAAAGTTAAATCATGATGAAAATAGTATTTGCAATTGCATATAGTGGTATTGGAATCAGTAAGCCAAAGGGTAAATGGATGTAAAATCAAGGGATTTTAATTCTGAGATAGATGATTTAAATAATGCTTGTATCACTAGTAATATCTTAAACAATGAAATTCACTATAATTTCCTTGGGGAAGGAAGAATATATGACAAGAGATTAAGAATCAAGATGATGACGCTCATGTGAAATTTACGAATATACTTAGATGATTATAACGTTGGTGTAAATGATCAACTACCTAGTAGAAATAAGTCGAAATGATTATTGAAAATTGATTGACAACTTGATGAAAACTTATTGACGATGTTTCATGATATCATGGTAGGAAGATGATGATGTACATATGGTTCTTATAGTGATAATGTATCCATATGATAATAGCGATATGCATAGGTATTATGACGTATGTCAAGGTATATTGACATATTCATTTATTACGTGATGATAGGTAATTAATGTTCAATACTCATGATGGATATGATATGCATAACGTGGCATACGAATTATGATGCTATAATATGAGGATTATTGACATGTGGTTCATTTATGTGAAGTCATGATATGTCTTAGATATAATTGTGTTGATGGTATAATTGAAGCATACAATAGTTCCGTACAAATATATGACATGTAGGAGCATGCAGTTCCTTATTATTCATAATGTTGCAATTAACAAAGATGAACGTTCTCATGCAAGAGTTGGCATGTGGATTATTTCTTATGATACTATGATGGTATGGTTAATGCATTTGATGCATGTTGAGATGTGATGATTCACATGACTCCACAAATGGGCCAAGAGGGCCGGTTTATTTGATGATCTCGTGTGAGCCCATACGCACGAGGGAGAATAAGTAACACCATATGGGCTAGGGACAAAACTCAATCAACATTAAATATGCTAGTGGTTCCTTTGTCTTGTGTATAGCTCTTGATGGATAGCTCTTGAAGAGTTATACGACCATCTTGAGGAGGCCAAGTGTCTGATGTTCTAGGCTAGGTGCCTGTTATTGGATTGGGATGTCGAAGTCCAGAAGGGATGTAAAGGAATTTGATGCCTGGGGTTGTGCGCCTTAGTAGTTGTGGAGGGAGTGGGCCAGCCTTGCAAGATGCCTGGGGTCATTGAGTACCGAACTGAATGCCTGCCTTGGGGCAGATGAGGTCTGAGCCAGGCGTGAGCCTTGGGGGCAGCCTTGGACTAGGATACAGACTAGGTCGGGCTTAGCTTGGTGCCGAAAGTGGGAAAAAGGACAGAAATTCCTTGAGATTTCCCGGGCTGTTGGGGACTTTCGATGCCTGCTGGTTATACTAGTTCAGCAGAGGGTGTTGGCAACATGAAGTAAATAAAATAATAAATAATACATAATTTCACATAACTCGGACGAAGTTCCTTAAAGTGGGAGAGTATGTATATCCCTCCCCTTATAATAAATAAGAAATTAGAATAATAATAATATAATTATAATAAAAAAATCATAATCATAAATGTTAAATAATAAATGATATTAAAAATACAAGAATAAATAAAATATTAAATAAAAATATTAATACTTATACTAAAGCTCTAAATAAGAATAAAAAGAAATAAAACAAAGAAAACAATAAAGCTATGAAAAAGAAGAAAATAAAACAAGAAAGCTAAAAATCAAAAGAAAAGTAAAGAAATAAAACAAGAAAGCTAAAAATCAAAGTCGCATGTAGACACATGGAGTGTGTGCATGTGGTTCCCATCCATTGTTTGTTCTATTTAATAGATGGTGAGGAAGATGAGAGGCATTCTTGCATTCCATCCTTCCAAGATTCTATCTTTCATTCTCTTGGGAGAATGGTGTTTTAAGACATAGGAGTCACTGGCAGTAGTACGTTGATTGAGGGCTCGGGGGTGGCCAGTTGTAGCAAATTCTTGCACAAATGAGCCTATGGTTGGGTGGAGAGTTGTCCCCAAAACCTTGTTGCGGTAAGCCTACTGCTACCACAGGTAAGCACTATTCATAGTTGAATTTAGTTTATTAATTACATGTTTATTTGGCTAAGTAAGTGCCACTCTAATTTAAATTTAATGTTAATTAGTAAAGTTAATTATATATTTATGTTTGGACTGTTACAGGAACCTCCTGCCGACGTAGGCTTCGACCTAGGTGACCTTGGCGATTTTGACACTAGTGCGGGCAACTCCATACTTACAACCTCAGTAGTAGCTCCCTCAAAGGCAATAGACTCTCTAGCACTTGTAGTTTCCATCGATTCAAACATGAAGCTATTAATAAGCTATTGAGTTTCTGCAGGTAACTTGTCAAACACAGAACTAGCCACCAAATCGTCAAAGAATGCATGGTTCATGCACAACATCGTGACACATAAACTCTTAGAATGCAAAGTGTCTCTCGTTGGGCATCCATCTGTAATTTATAGGCAAATTTGAATTCAAATTCAAACATTCCCCCCAAAATCGCTCATAAATGCTAGATTGGCAGCATATTTTCAAAGATCTTGCTCTTAAATTCAGCCTTAAATGCCACCCCCCGCTCCTTTTAGCCATTTTCTCACTATCAAATTATGAATAGTGATGGTAATCGTCATGTTTTGGCTATGCTACGCGATATTTTGTCCTATAGCGCAACTTCCTTTGCGCGTTCGCCAACTCCGTGACACTCGTCTATCCGCGCAGGCCCCTCATCGCGCAACTATACAACCCGAGCAGTGTATTTTATAGTCCCATGCCTCCTTGTAGTTGTCTGGAGCGCTAAGACTATGCTACTATCATATAGTCATCTAGCCAGATCCCCGGTGTATGGCTTCAATTGGCTGCCATTTACCTTTCTGAGAAATGGATCTCCATTCAATTTCACTAACTGAACTGCTCCACCATTAGTAATCTACTTGATCACATATGGCCCCAGCCAATGCATCTAAAATTTTCCTAGAAATTTATCAAACTTTTTGTCATATAATAAAACTAAATCGTTTACCTTGAAGGTACATTGTTTGATGTGCCAATCGTGCCATGCCTTTTCACGCTCCTTCTGAACTTGTTGATGGAATCCAACCAAGAATCTATCTTCCTCCAGTTCTGTTAGTTACGAGAGCCTTTCTTCTAAGGCTCTGTGGTCTGCCATTCTCATGAACACCGCTATGCATAGACTAGGCAAAATGTACTCCATCGGCATCACAACTTCTATGCAATAGACCAGCCTGAAAGGTGTCTATCCAGTCAAATTTTTACAAGTAGTTTTATAAGCCCATAACACTGCTGGTACATGCATGTCCCAATCATTCCTCTGCACATTGAAAACCTTTATTAGTGTGTTCTTCAATATCTTATTAAACACTGCTACCATCCCATTAGCTTGAGGGTGATATGGCATGCTCTTTTGATGATAAACTTGGAATTCTTCTATTAGTGTGTTGATCGTTTCGTTAAGGAAGTGCGTACCGCGATCGCTCATCAAAATCTTTGGGCAACCAAACCTAGTCAACACATATTCAAATAGGAACTTCACTGTTGTTGCCCCTATACAATCCTTTACAAGGTGCACCTCTACCCATCTCATTAAATACTTAGTCGTGGTGATGATATACGACACACTTTTCTTCTTTCCTGGAGGCTGAATTTGTCCTACAAAATCAATTGCCCATTTTACAAATGGTTGAAACGACACTTGCGGATTCAGAGGAAGCTCTTCCCTCCACGATGGCCTGCCCATCCTTTGACATGCATCACATGCCCTACAATAAGCTTTGGAATCCTTATGCAGTGTCGGCCACCATAACCCAGCACGTAAAATCTTCTGTGCTATTGCTTTTCCTGCATAATGGCCTCCCACAGCCCCTCCATGAGCTTCGAATAGGATGCTGCTTTGTTCAAACTCAGGCACATAACGTTGTAATATCTCATCTACTCCCATCTTATACAAGTGACCTGCAATAAGAGAAAAATATTCCGGGTGCACCACTAATTCCTTCTTTTGTTGGATGGTGTACCCTTATAGATCCGTTCATGTAGTTAGAAAGTGTATGATGTCTAAAAAATGAGTGTCTTCTATGTGCACCACAAAGAGCTGCGTGTCAGGCAGTCCTTCCTCCAAATTGGTAGGCTCCTCCCCTGTTTCAATGTGCGACAGATGATCCGGTCCTGCATTCAATTGCCCTAGCTTTACAATGACTTCGAAATCGTACCCCTGAAATAATAGCAGCCATCTGCATAGTCCCCCCCAACACAAGCTTGTTGACCAGGGACTTTAATGCAGAATGGTCTGTATACATCTTAAAGTCTCTGCGTAGCAAGTAGTGTTTGAACTTCTAGAGCGCATACACCATAGCCAAACCTTCACGCTCTATCGTCGAATAATTCTTATTAGCCTTAGATAACTTCTTACTTGCAAACGCGATAAGGTGATCCAACTCTCCCTCACCGGCTTGTGTCAGTACTCCTCCTAGCGCAATACATGAGGCATTCGCATGCACATGAGATTCCTTCTTCCAATTTGGGAAGACTAGGATCGGCGCGGTCACCATCTTCTCCTTTAACACATCCAGGCTCTACTGAAATTCTTCATTCCAACAGAACGTAGCATCCTTCTTCAACAATTTTTCCATCCACGCAGTAATCTGGGCATAACTCTTGATGAACTTTTGGTAATAACCAGTATGCCCCAGTGTTGCATGCAACTGTTTGACACTTCTTGATGCCTCCAAATTGATTATAACTGCGGTCTTAGCTAGATCCACAATTAATCTTTGTTTGCATACTACATGACCCATCAAGATTCTGAAGGGGACACGGAAAAACATTTCTTCAAATTTAGTGTGATCTGATACCTCTGGCATGCATCTAGCATCAAGTGTAGACTAGCTACATAATGCTTCACCATCCCGAACACCATCCTGTCATCAAATTATACCTTCAAAAACTTTTAAATGAAATCCTTGAACGCCGCAATGACTATGCGTGAAAAAATCGTCAGTGCGTTCTTCAGTCCAAAAGGCATTACAGTATACTGAAAGCATCCCCATTCAGTCACGAAGGTCGTCTTACTCTTATCTTTCGGCGCGATCTTGATCTGATGGTACCCTGAGAACCCATCAATGAAAGAATAAGCTTCGTGTCCTCCTACATTATGCAACACTTCATCGGTGAATGGAGTTGGAAAAGGATCATGAATGCAAGCATCATTCAACTTCCTGAGATCTATGCATATCCTTATTTCATCCTTTTGCTTCTTTTCCTGAATGACCATCGGGCTTACCTAGTCAGACTCCTCCACTGGTTCAATGATTCCTGCTGCCAACATTTTGTCCAATTCTAAGCAGATCCTTTCTTTGTACTTAGGATTGAGGCAATATGGCCTTTGTTTCACAGGCTTTGCATCTGGTTTCAATGTTATCCTCATCACCCCTAAATCGCCTACAATCCCTTTTAGGTCTGAAAATTTTGTAGGGAACAAATCCTGATATTCACAGAGAAACTCAACAACCTTATCCACCGTAGCATCATCTTAGTAGTCCCCTATCTTTGCAAACTTCCACTCTGCCTCTATCACAAGGTTCACTTGTCTCATTTTCAACGGTGCGACGATACATGGATTCTCTATCTGCGGCCCCTCCACTTCGCTGTGACCTTTTGTCTTTGGGATATTAACGTTCCTCAGATCCTCCTCTTCTTCTTCACCATTCACATTGTAGCACTCCAGTGCATGGCGCAGCTAGGTGGTCCAATCCGATTGAATCAATTCCAAGGGATCCTGTAGGATTTTGAAGATTACTGCCTTGACCTCCAGCGGTGCTTCATCAATGCAGTTGAATCCATCCTCAAAGCTGAATGTCATCAGGAATACTTGTCTCAATATATCCCATTTGTCCGTGCCATGGCAGAGCTCTATCTCCAAGTACCAATTCATAGGTGTTACATCCAAGGTGTGATAGAACATATGCACCCAGTTTGGTTGCGGTTATGCTCCATAAGCATCGGTCCATTTGGCTAAGTGATTGCACGGATCACTCTTCCCATCACATTTCTCTGTCAATCATACCATTGGGTGACCAAACCACACCCTCATCATTCTTCTATATTCACGCCATCTGTTGAAATTGCCTTTATGTGTACCCCACCATCTTGCAGGTGTAGTGCGCAACACCAAGTCCAAGGCTTGGAAGCGATGCTTCTCTGGTTCTTCCCTTTCAAATGCATCCAAAAATTTATCAGCGTCAGTTAAACCATCATAGTAAGGCAAAATTCTTAACTCCGACTGATCTAGGTGGATGTTGGTGGCCACCCACCTATCCCATTTGGACCCCCGCAACTGTCTCTTTCAGTTTTTCAATTTCCGTAATTGTAGCACAATTTACTATTTTTAGCAGTTTTCCGGGTCCTGAACTTCCAGAGCCGTTCTGAGGCCCTAAACGATTTTTTTTGGGAAATCCAGGGGAAACATGGGTCCATGGACTAATGTTTCCCTTCCCAAAGTGGTATTTCTCAAATAGATATTTCTAACGAGCTATCATACGCGTCAAACAGAGATCGTATGCCAAAGTTACGACCCCAGGAAATTGATGTACCAATTTACCCAAAATGGGGCCCACAATTTGGCGTTTCATCTTCTAGGGTTAGGTTTTGGAATGTGAAGGTTTTTCCATTGTTTCTCAACAATAAATAGGCCTTCGAGCCTCATTGTAACACAGTTCGGAACAGTTCAGAGGCATGTAGCCGCCACATCTCTTCTCAGAGATAAGCTACCATCGCCCTAGTTGATTTATCTTCAACTCTGTTTGTAAGCATATTTCAGTGTTTTCCATTAACGAAATGAAGTATTATTTCCACTGCATCTTTGTGTATATGGTTATCTCTGTATTTTGTTGCGTTCCTGTTTAAATCCGGATCATATATTGGTTTGCATGAGGATGTGTTTAACATTGCATCTACTTCTTGGAGAGACACACGGTTGCTTGACACATGTGCCACTTGCCACATGAAATTTCAAAGAGAATAATTTGAGCAATTTGATGAAAACATAGATGGTGATAGATCTAGTCTCAAGCCTTCAAGGATTGGTACAATAAAACTCAAGCTTCCCGAACTATCGAATTTTATCCTACATGATGTTCTCTATCTTTCTTAGTTGTGGAGGAACCTACTATCCCTTGTGCACATTCGCCAACAAGGACACTCCATTCATATTTTTGAAGGAAATATCGAAATAAGGAGGGCTTTGACAACAAGATCATGATGATTGAAGAGGAAGAAGATAGACAGTTGAATCTAAAGGGTACATCCACATCTTTTGCATAAATAACTCAACATAATGAAGGTACAATCTCTTTAAGTCTTTTATGGCATGCTAGATTTGGACATATTAATTATGACAATCTCTGTTTGATGAAAAAGAATGGTATTCCAACTATTCATAGTAAACTAGACCAATGTTCTATCTGCATCTTGGAAAACATAGAAAAAAACCAATCCATGACTCCAATTATAGATAATGTAAAAAACTTGGTTTTATTCATTCATATTTGTGTGGTCCTATGCCTATACCTTCTACAAATGGAAATAAATACACCATGACATTTATTAATGATTACTCTAGAAAGTGTTGGGTATATTTGTTGAAAGACAAGTCTAAAGCATTTGAAACATTTAAAACTTTCATGTATGGATTTAAAATGAAGCACAAACTAAGATTAGTGCCCTTCATATTGATAATGGGAAAGAACACACTAGTAAGGACTTTGAATCCTACCTTCGACAACATGGTAGCAGAGCTACGTCCTCAACAAAATGGTGTTGCTGAGAGAATGAACAGAACATTCTTGAATATGGTCCACTACATGTGGTTTTTTAAGAATGCAAAGTTGATGTTATGGTATGAAGAAAATTTGTATGCAATATATGTAAATAATATATGTCCATCACATGCTCTTCAAAACAAGATTCCTTGTGAAATGTGTTATGTCCACAGCCCCTCCATAAGACATCCCAAGGTTTTTTGTTCCACCTGTTATGCCTTGATTCCAAGACAATAGAGAAACAAACTTGATGCAAGATTTCATAAACACATTTTCTTGGGGTACTCAAATAACACCAAGGCCTATTGTCTTTACGATGAGGCAAATAAGAAATCCGTACTTTCTAGATATGTCATATTCCTTGAGTCAAAAGTGATGACTCTATTAAGAGGCAACTTCATTGTCTAGAAAGGATTTCTCCCATAAATAAATATGATGAATTTGACAATAATATTCCATATGTTGAAGGGGGGAGCCCAATTTTAGGTCAATATTTGGAATCTCCCTCTGTAGAACCAACTCCTTCTCATGAAGAAGTTCCAAACACCTCATCAAGTTTGGATCATGTTATAGGTAGAATTGAGACGTTGAGCATTGTAGATGCCACATTCTCAAAGGAGCCATCTAATCCCTCCCCAAAACAACCAAAATGGTTGATCAAGACACTTGAAAGTGTCCATCCTGATGAGATCAGAAAGAATGGAGCCAAGTGTGGCGAAGTAAAATTATGAGTGCGGACACAAACAATTCCTTTAGCCCAATAATGGGTCTAACCACAACCGATACATTCTATGGAAGATTTTCTTAGGTTAGAACCAATTAAGAGGGCCTACCTATTATTACGCTTATCCCATTTGATGATGACCTTACTTGCACGCTCCAACTATCTCTCGTTTCCTTCTTCGAATACCTAAAACAAGTAAACAATAGCAAACAACAACCATGATAATAGACAAATTGTAATTCAACCTACTTAAAAAGTCAAGAAACATTAAGCAATAAACATGTAAGATGATGCATTATGTGGGAAATCAATTGATAGTTGGATATATATTAAATCAATAAGAGATTACAACCATTTCCTTGACATTGTTGTTCTCCTCTGACAAAACCAGGTTCCCACACAATTTCGTTCGCATTCCATGATGGCCTCAACAATAATAGTTTTAAGGCTCTTCCCTTTAGGCTTCACACTAAACCAAATTCACACTTCTCCCACACACAACTAGAGAGCTACAACTACGAATGGCTTGTTATTTAATCCAAACTTAATTAGCACTAGCACACCAACATTAACACTAACTTGTGCTCGGGAAAAATGGAAGTTTATATAGCATGAATGGATGGGAGATGATTCCTATTCTCATGGGATAAGGTTTTATCTCTTGAGGTAGTTCCATCCTTATAGGGGAAAGGAGCCCAAACTCACATCCTCGACCCCATCTGGCCAAACTATTTACCAGACTTCCGTTATGAAGCTTCTAGAGTTGGAAGCTTTGGCTCCTTATTTAAAAAACTTTCCATAAGAGGATCAGTGTGACTAGAACAAAGCTCAATCACTCTGTTCGATGCTAGGGATAGTGTTAATCCATGCATATCGGCATGAGGAGGATAAAGTTCATTACTGTCGGTCTTGTAAATTGGGGAAAATAGAAGATTTTGGGGAAATGGTGCAAAAGGGAATTGTTTTTCTCATGAAGAGGGACACAATGGGAGTTTCTTCATGAAGGGAAAGCATGTAGGGTTCACTGTAGAGGTCCTCCAGGATCAAGGAACGGGAAGTACAGGGACAGTGACAAAATGTTGTGTAACAGATGCCCCCTAAAGCATGAAGGCCGAACTAGAGTGAGGGATGAAATGCTTTATGAATCAATGCAGGGAATCGGAGTCTGTCATCGGAAAACCTGCAAGCAAGTACATATACATATACATAACTAAAAACTTTATCAAATGATACATGAATTGTGGTATGGACGTAGCTATCCAAAGAATGATCATCTAAATGGATTCAGGCATGGGTACAACCATCCTATAAAGAGGATCATATCAAAACAAAGGTATGGTCACAGTCATCCAAAAATGAGAAGGATCAAATATGATAACTCATGGTATGGTCGCATCCATCCATCTGAAAGAGACATTTATATCAACATAACCATGTCACGTCACTTCACAACCTGGACTTTTTTTATCTGAGTCCAGGGTCTTACGCTCCAACATGACCCGATCAAAGTACAAATTCTAACATGTGAATAGATGTGTTGACATCGAACATGCTAGAAAGTCACTTGATTACCAATCAATGATGTAAATTGTTAACAAGTGCGAGAGAAACCACCAATAATGACAATGGTCCTTAAGGTACGATCAACACAATCCATGGAATGTGAATAGAGGAACTGAATTCGAACACCCATGAAATCACTCGATCGAAACCCAATGATGTGAACTTGTCATCGAGTGTGAAGAACTTGCCATTAGGGCATGCAAGCTCTAAGGTATTGGAAGGAAGTCTCTTGGTCAACTTCTTGGATAATGAATTGAAGTCGACAGGAAGCGACTGTGTCGAAGGAGGGCCATAATGTATCCCACATCATCGACACGAGACAAAGGGATACAAAATGATTTTGGGTGATACAGAGAATCAGGGGTAAGTGTAACTACAGAAGGACAACTCTTGAACATATCGGTGACACGAATGGAAGTTTGGAAACTTTTGGATCCATAGGATTAGTGGTCATGATGACATGGCAGAGATCAAATGGAAGGAAAAAATGAATAGCCCAACCCAGGGAGGTCGACGATAAAAAAGGAGGATATCCCATCCCGACACAAAACAAAAAGTGTCATGTTCAAGAGTGAGCTGTTGACACAGCAGATTAGATTTCCAAATTTTTCACCACCATTTCTAGTAGGTACCCCAATTATTTTTAATCGCAAGCTTGAAGGGGATAGCATATTCTTGCAATGTAAGTTCATCCTTCGAATGAATCTAACCTAGTAATTTTAACGAGCCCTAGGAAGGAGAAGCTCATGTTCATCGTGGTGACAAATCCAATGTATTTTTATATTTTAACGAGTCCAAAAAAGGTGTAACTCGGTATCTTTTTCATATTTAGAGAGTTTGAAAAAACACGCAAAAGAAAACTCCACATGGTCCCTTTTTGTACATCTGTGTCTCTCGAGCCCGAAAAGGTAGAAAATGATACTTGAGAGAACCGCTTAACCATTTCAGTCAAGGAGAACCTTTTTCGTCAATAGTGCATCCCATCCCAAAAAAGGGTTCAACTTATATTTGGTGCACGACGCATCCGTTAACAAGTTCAAAACAACAAGGGCTCGACTATCTTTTCATTTTTAAAGGGTCGGAAAAGAGCTTGAAAGCAGACCCTCCATTTTATTCTCTTTTACGAGTCAAAAGCAAAAATTACTCGGCAATCTTTTCATATGATTTTTACGAGTTGAGAAAAGAGTTGAAACGTGACTTAGCATCATCGTCGAACATCCATCACCTGTCGCTACGCAAAAAGGTAAAGAGAATTATCCAATTCTTGAGGAAGACATTTACAAAACCTAATATTTCATGGAAAATTGAATAAAAGGGAGGAAAAGTAAATATTTTTTTACCATTTACTATTTTACCTTGTTGTTTACCCTAATTGCTCCGGAGCAGAATTTCGGGAGATCCGAGAGGTCATTCGCCGAGCTGCCAGTTACAGGTAAGGGTCAAAGCCCTAAGCTTCATTTTCATATAATTTATTCCTATTTTTAACCATTTTTGGATTTTTGAGGGAGGTTTTGTCAAAAGCTTTTCGCCTTCAGACGGCGAAACTTCCGGGCATGGAATCGCGCCGATCGAGGGTGATTAAAATGGCCTATCGCGCCGTCAGCACAACTATTTTTAAAATAGGTGCACCGGCGCCATGAATAGGGAAAAAATCAAGTTCCCCTCAAAACCAACATTGGAATCTGAATTTTATGGGCCAAAAATGATTATTGACTTAAATATATGGTTTTTGCAAGAAAGAATCGTCGAAAATGGTAGACTGGAAAGAATGTGAGCACGAAGATGTGGACACTCAGGCACTGAATGATCCAAAATGCCTGAATGTTTTGAGGGACTGCAAGCTCCTCAAGTTCTTTCTCACATTAGGGATGCGGGCCCAACCTGAGTTGCTTCGCTACCTGATTAGTCTTTAGGACATAAATTGGGAAATATTCATCATTGTTGACTAGGAGCTAGAGTTAGAAACTTCAGACATATATTTCATCACAGGATTGTCCCGAAGAGGGGAACCAGTCAACTTATATGGGTCACGACTGATTGGGGAAAGCATATCCATGTTGCTTGTCGAACATTGCCCTGAAGCCCTCAAATCCAAGAGTGGCAAGATTGAGATTGCCACGGTGAAAGATCTGACACTAAGAGTGTTATTGTTGACTATCAATAGAGTGGCAGGGTCCCAGGAAGTGCATTAGACTAACAAGTCGAAATTCTTATGTGCCATCGACTGCACAGCACCGACGATCTTCAATTGGGTGAAAGCCATGAAGAGCAACATAAAACGCCAGCTAACAAAATCTAAGGTGGGGAATCTGAAGCAATTTTGCATTGGATCCGTACTAGTGACCTTTTTCTTGGAACAGGTGCCACTATTCCAGTACCAGTTGACTGAGGTAGATCCTTCGATGCCACGCGACCCGCGGATGGCCCACTGGAGACATTTGATGCCTAGGATCACTGGGGGCTAGCACATGTCGTACAGGCCCGCCTTCTTTTCATGGCTATGATGATAGTTGATCGTCATGGAGGATTGGCCATACAATGGCACCGACTTTCGTGGAGATCCGGACATGCCGCTGCCAGATCGAGAGGATTTTGACGACAAAGGTAAGAAATCAATTTTTTAATTTTGTGATTTTTTAATCGTTTTTTGATATCTGTGTGTTTATAACATTTTGTTTTGTCAATGCAGATGTTGGACCGAAGCGTCCTGCTAGGATGTCCCACATAGCTAGGCGCGTCACCTACCAGTTTGATGTTGTCGCTCCTTATCAGGATGGGAGTGACAATGAGGTGGAGATTGTGAGGAACCTTGAGGGGTTGACTCGTGGTATCCTAGAGTATGCTTGGGTGGGAGACATTCC
This sequence comes from Pinus taeda, assembly GCA_000404065.3. Lineage (NCBI taxonomy): Eukaryota > Viridiplantae > Streptophyta > Pinopsida > Pinales > Pinaceae > Pinus > Pinus taeda. The sequence goes on from APFE031611574.1 coordinate 72,147, forward strand.
TCGCCAGTACCAGAGACACACGGTGGGAGTATCAGATCGGATCCGCTAATTGCTGACTCGTGTTGCACGAGCCATGTCATGCTACCACGATCACCATGCTGATTAGTTCCTAGGTCTAGCATTTTACATTTTTTAGGCTTGCATTCCATGGATATATGAGGCTTGCGAGCCGCCGATGTTATTTTGGACACACATATTATTTTTGGGGTTTTGATGTATCAAACATTATCACCATATATATGTGATGTATTTTCTTGGTTACTATGGTACAAATGATTTGTTTTGTCTTTTCACTTGTTTCGTAAATGTCTATCCAACACATAATTAGCTAATGCATTTGTCAATGTATTCGTGCATCTAGGAATATGATGATATGTAATGTAATCAAAATTCCTTTCAAGTAGACGAATATGGAGATACATTCTCAATATCTAAGGGTTTCTGACAGAAAATTGCCCATTGAGTTGAAGGACGTGTTGTGGCCAGCAACAACCCCCCCTTTTTTATTTAGTATTAGTAATAAAATAAATAAATGGGGACCCTTCTAAAAAAATAAAAACTAGCACTTATATTTCCCTTTGAATAAAACACACCATCATAAACTTAGGAAAACATCTACAAAACCTAAAAAACTTAAGTTTTATGATAATTTCCAAATAAAATCATTCTCTTAACAATAAAACATCGCCCATCGCAAAGGGCAATGGAGGACATCATATAAACAAGCTTTCGAAATTGCGAAAACACGATGAGAGATTGCGCACCTTAAAGACTCATCGCACATCGCGGATTTCATATGCCGCAAGTATCACTTACGATGAAATATCCCGATCCAGTGATATGCGATAAGGCATCTCACAAACTGCATCTCACAGCCATCTAATGAAATAAATGATTGTTAACGAAAAGGATTAATGATATTGCGGTCTGCAATATTGCGAAGCAAATCGCTTTATCGCAGATTGGCAGGGCTCATTGTTCAATAAAGTATTTCTCGTAATCCGATACCAAGTTATGGGCATTAATGTCAATTTAGTGGTTAGTTGATAGTCATTTATGAGATAAGATTTAGATCTGATCGAAAGGTTGTTTCACGTAGGGTGATATATCTGATATGATTTCAAAATTAAAGAGCTTTCTGGTCACCTTATCTCTTACCATTATTCTTTCATTACTTATAAACTTGCAGGAACAACAAGCAGAATAATATACGCATGTTCAGAGCATAATGGGAAAGAAGGGAAAAGCTTCGGTTGTTGAGGACAAAAAGATGACGCCCTTATTGACAGACACCACCTGTACCAGGGATGCTAGCATAACCACTTGGGAAGGCATGTATAGTCTACTTGAAGAAGAAAATCCTAGAGTCATGGAAGTCAAAAAAACAACAGATTCATGTGGGTCATCTGAGGCATCAATTACTGAACTTGCATGTTCATTCTTGCACTAAATAGCGACAAGACCTAAGATACTTCCATACACAGACATGGTCAGGTGGGTACTAGCCAGTGTTGATATAATAGATAGACAATTCAAGTCTCGGAGCCAAGAACTCATTGGATCATTCACTCCACAAGATTTAAGGCTTATGTATCATCTACCAGAGCCACAGGTAAGCTACAACAAGCAGTTTGTGGAGAATTTCACCAAAGAAAACGAAGATTTGGCGGAGTGCACCAAGAACTAGTTGGCAAGGGAAGAACCATTAAAAAAGGACAAACACAGTATGTACAGTACTGGTTCCCTCTCCTCCCCATATTGCTTTGCTGCTGCTATGCTATGTAGGCTATTTAGAAGGCCCGACATCAACAAGTTTTCATCCGAGTGGCTACCCCTATTAGATGCAGCCACTAACACCACTATTATGGATTGGGCTCAAATATTGTCTGATAATTTAGCCTCGACTATTTGGAACTACCGGTCTAAAAGAAATCCCTCTCAGAGGATTTATCCTCCTTTCTTTTTAGTTGCTTATGTTATGGATGCAATCTGTTTCGTTTCCATATTTCCTTTAATGGGTTGGAAGTGGACTATACAGAATCCCTTTCCCATTCACATTTATCATAAGGAATTGTGGGATTCCAAGTTTATCCCGTATTTTTACAAAATTTGTCATGGAATTATGTTACCTCTTTACAGAATGTTGTATAATAGGGACGCCCCAATATTTTCCCCCGAAGCGGGAGTTGGTATTCTCCCTATCGGAAGATGGTTTGGGGAAGAGTTTTTCACCTACGTCAGAGTATTTGGAAGTATTGCTTCCCCTCATGTGCTACCCTTATATGTTCCTGATAAGTTATTGGCTCGAGAAATTGCCTACCAAACCTGCAGGGTGGGAGGAATGAGAAAAGAGATAAAAGACAAGAAGAAGGCCATCTGGCCATAATTTCATGTGGCCTATGGGGCCTTTTCACTATTTGATTTAGGTCACGCATTCAAAGAAGTAGACGATATGTTGAGTCTACGACTGTTCAAGTTTCTAGCAAGACAATTCGACCCCTTTGATGTCATTAAGAATTTTATTACTGTTGTCAAGATAAAAGTATTTTCTAAAGAAGATGATCTTTTTGATGATATCTTCCAACAGAAAAACGCACTGAAATAAGTTTTTCATATGGCTCAAATTCAATTTGCCTCGGCAGAATTCCAAGAATTCAAATTGTACAGAGAAATGAGACTAATGAACATCCCCTTGGATACGCTTAGAACCAATAAGGGAGCCAATTCCCAGTATCAGTTTAAGTGGAAGATCGGGTACAGATAAGTCCAGGTCTAAGTCTAGGAAAGAATCACCAAAACGCTCTAAATGGTCCAAAAGTGATCATAATAAAAGTGAAGGGTCAGTTAGAGATACTGCCCAGTCTAAAGAGCGCCAAGAGCAACAGGTCTTGACTACACCACAGGTAAAGGTTCCCCCTCCCCTCATCCAGCCACCAAAGATAGTAAGAACTGAGCTGGACAAAGAGTGGGAAACATTCAATGAATTGATTAATACTGAGGAGAAAAACACAAAGACACCTAAGAGTACAGTACAGAGAATGACAGATATGGTCATTGGAATAGTCAGCAATGCTCCATAAATGGAGCATATTCCCATTACCCCATCGTCTGAAATCATGCTTAAGATACAAGAGATTCCTCCTCTAGATGTATTTTATAGTCCACAACACAAGGTAGTGGTAAGAAGGCAAAGAAAGAAAAGGAAAATTGGACAGTGTGCTCTCATTTGAGGCAGAGCAGCTAGATGTGCTTTGGCGAGACCCTACAACTGACCCTACTGAATATCTAACTAAGTTATCCCAGATCTCAGGAGCCTATGCTTCTGCTACCATTGATAAAGCGTCCTAAGTACAGCAATTACTTAAGGATAGAGAGGAACAAATCCAAGTTTTGCAGCAATAGCTACAGCAAGCCAATGCCAACCGCGAAGCAAAGGAGAAGTTAGAAAAATTACAACAGGAATTTCAACAGATGCAGCTGGGGTATCAGAGCAATTTGGCTGAAAAGGAAAATCAATTACAGACTATGCTAGAATTGTATAGAGATGACCCCAAAATTACAGAATTTGTCTCAGAAGCCTTTGCCTTAAACGACCAACTCTTGCAACAGCAAGAGGCATTCTCCCAAAGAATATCACAATGGAATTCCCATTGTGAGATGAGCGATAAAATTACAAATCAAGTCGTGGACCTGCAACTCGACTATGATTTAATTGATAAAAGAATTTCTAATTATTTGAAATGGCGGGAATTGGAGGAAGGAAAGAAAGCAGGCGTGCTCAAAATCAATGAAGCCCACAAAGAAATTTTGTTTCATAAGTGGGATGCACAGATTAAGAAGGTAGAACAAGCAGTAGAAGAAGCAGGGACAGCAGCAAATAACGTCATTGACTGTGTCAATGAAAGCCTACACAGAGAAAACCTCATATCGGAGACCACTGCAGGATTTCTCCCATAGGCACAACAACTGCAGACAAGCTGGAGACAAAAGGCTGAGGAAAGTGCAGAGTCCATCAAGAAGTTAACCAAGTTGAGTTGGGACATTTACTAGCAGTACTTGGTTAAACCACACAGTCAATGCATGACTCTCAAATGCCTTACAAACTCTGCCGAGAAGATAGTGCCAGCACTTGCCAATTTTGTTTTTGTAGGACAACTAAAATCGGAGGTCAGCCAACCGACGCTCTTCAAGCCGATGTTGAATGCTTGCAATCTTAGAGAACACATACATAGATAGTTAATTTCAAGATACAGTTTTAGTTTTACTTTTTGATTTTTTCTTGCCTTAGACGAGGACGGTCATTTAAACATCCTCCTAAATTTTTGTAATAAACTATTTTTAGTATTTTTGTAGTAGTATTTTAACCCCTCTCATGCATTTAGAGAGGGATTCTGAAATTTGTTAAAAACGTTTTCTCAGAACATGCACTTCTGCACCCTTAGAGGAGGTTTTGATGAATGAATGGAACGAGATTTATTGATATCTTTGTTTAATGTCTGCTACTGAAATGCATTTTTGTACTCTTAGTAGATATTGAATTAGGAAGAGATAAATCTATATTGTTAAAGCTCATGAGTAGAACTTGTTATCAATGGTACTTTTATCTCTTAATAATTTATGCTTATGTGTCAAAGTAATATTTTATGGTCAGTTATTTATATATGAAGGCTTGAATGTTTGAGTTATCATTTGGAACTTTTATACGGTGATGACTAATCTGTTTATGCTTAATGTATGAATGACTTATTATGCAATATGCTTCTTACAATTGTTTCAACTAATTTCTTATATGAAACAATTCATTTTTATTGAATTCTTTTCTTGTAGTGATTGAATGATCTTTATTACCAATTGCTGTTAGAAATTATTTTAGATCGCATAAGTAAAAAGTCGAATCCCAGGTTATTTTTATAATTAAATATTTTTGTTCATTAGGATACAATTGCATGTTTTAAATTAGACTTAGATTAAAAGCATTTTACTTAGAAATCTTTAGAAAAAGGAAATACCAATTATTATCATCACACACACAAATTGGGAAACTAGTCCCATTATCCCCAGTCGAACCCACCATCCCAAATGAAAAATGAGCTACTTTCAAGTTCCAGACCGGGTGGGTATCCCCCTTGTTGTAGACCCAATTTTTAGGGCTTCAACATATTTGGCGCCAGAAGGAGGGCCCCAAACTGCGAATGGCTAGTAAATCCAAATCTAAATACCATTCTGAGAGTAAATCGCGCTCAACATCTCCCCCGACTTCTCCATCGCATTCTGAATCTTTAAATCCTAAGCGAAAAGTTGAGAAAACAACAACCACTTCCACAAACCCAAACATTTCAAAGAAATCTACTATCGAACCTCCTGAAGTTGAGTCTTTGATTCATAAACTTCAAGGATTTTCCATATCACCGCAAAAGTCTGAAATATCTCAAGGTAGTGTGACTTCGCAATACAATCCTTCTCATCCTTTAACCAGATTGCAGAGTGAAAAGTTTGGTATTGAACCAACTGAATTACATCTATCAAAAAGGAAAAGAGCAAGGAAGTCACCTCAAGGGTCTGATAGTGAGACTCTTTCATCATCAACATCCATTCCAACTTCCCCATTGCAAAGCCAACCATCCACCCCTCCACTTCAAGTTGTTGTCCATCAGAGTACTGGAACTTTAACATCCTCATCCCTTCCAAAAGGAACTTCATCTGCACTTTCCTCTGTTAGTAATTCAACGATGGCCCAAAACCATGGAATAATCTAGGGGCAGTCTCAATGCCTGCGCCCTTGAGTCAATTACCGGACCATCCTGAAAAATGGCTACCCAAGTTTAATCCTGAAGCAAGCATGCTAGAAAAAGAACACATAAACAACTTTATGTTATCAATAAATTTAAATGGTGTTACTAATGAAGATGTTGTTGTTAGACTTTTTTCCTTACACTTTACAAGGAGCAGTTGGATCCTGGTATTTTTCGTTACCATCAGGGTCTATCACTAGTTGGGACATTTTCCAAGAGCAATTCTTGACTAAGTTCGGCAATGAAAGATCTACAGCAACACTGATCAACGATATATCGAATCTAAAGACTAAATCAAGAGAACCCATCAAAGATTTTAACTCGCGTTTCAACAAGCTTTTGAATAAAATTCTGACAGCCTCCAAGCCTAGCGAAGAAGTTCGAAGTGAATGGTACATATCTGCTTTACCATTGAACATAGCAACCTTTGTTGATAGGGCTTCCAAGACAACATTGGCTGAAAACATGAAGGAAGCGATAGTGGTAGAAAAATGTATCTTAGCTTTAGAAAAGAAAAACGTTGTCAATGAAATAAAATCTAAGAATGTTACTTTTAGAGATGATCCCAAGAAAAAGCAACGAAAAGACCCATTCGATTTAGAAGGATTGCAGAAAGTCCTAAAAACCATGTCTAACGAAATGGTTGACATTAACAGACAAGTAGCAGAGACTTCTTCTAAAAAGCCCTACAAGCCTTATAGAAAAAATCCTTCAACTGATTCAAAGCCTCCCAATGCTATAACAAATGCAGAATCTGAAGGAGAAGAAGAGGAAGCTTCGAACGAGGAACCTACTGATGAAGATGAAGTTGTAGAGTTACGGGGAATGTGGGACTTCATCCTTCCAGAAGAAGAGGATCAAGAGGCATCACTAGTCAGTACCAAAAGTAGAAATCAACTCGATCTTCCACAACCTAGTTCTAAACAGAAAAGCGCAAGCTCCACATCTAAAGATAAAGTCGCAGGTAAGAAATCATCACCAAAAGCGACTCAAACAAGCCCAGTCTAATCCGATTCGCCAACTCCATCTAAAACACTAATTGTTTCTGATGAGATGGAGTATAATATCATTGAAGACATGAAGAAGACTAAAGTTAACATTACTTTCCATGAATTGAGCAAATTGAAACATCAACAGAAGCTACTTTTAAAAGAGTTACATGCAATACCTGTTGCACCTCTCCCAGCCGCTGTAATCTCGCAAGCTTCTCATGAGATGGGAAGAACTCCAACTAATATGGCAAATAAAGTTGATCCGAATGATATTGCTTTAATTGGAGGCAGGTCAAAATCCCATACTCCTCCATTCCTTCTTACTTACGAAATTTTCAATAAAAACTTGAATAATTGTTTAGTAGATTCAAGAGCTTCATCTAATATCTTACCTAAAACAATATTGCAAAGTTAAACGTCCAACCTCAGAAATCTGCAGTATGTATAGTTTAGTTGGACTGATCGCAGGTCGAAGTAATTGGTGAACTAAATCAAGTTACCATAAGGCTGTCATCTAATCCAAAGGTATGTCAAATCATTGATATTCTAGTGGAAGACATTCTTGAATTTTATGGCTTAATTCTTAGTAGGGATTGGTACGAAAAGCTTCATGGATACTTTGCGACCGACTGGTCACATATGTGGCTCCCTTACACTGGTAAACCAAATCAGATAAAGGTTGAGCGAGAAAGACACCAAAAATATATAGTGACGGAATTGGAAGGAGAAAATGAACCTGTAGCATACAGCAACAATATAATTGGCAACTATTCTGTTGACTCTTTCTTAGGAAATTTTAATGCTCATACTTCGCCTTACTTAGAACATTATGTTCTGTCTCAAGTAGAAAACATTTCTCAAACAGATAGTTCTAAATGCGTTAATTTTGTAGATAATCCTGTAAATAATTCTTTATTTTGAAAATTATTTTTGGATGGCTCTAAGTCTAATGATGGAGCAGGAGCAGGATGTGTACTAGTTAGTCCAGAAGGAAACAAAACTATGCTAACATGTAGACTCGAGTTCGATCGCACAAAGAACACTGCAGCATATGAAGCTTTAGTCCAAGGACTGTACAAAGCAATCAAATTAGATATCAAGTATCTACAAGTCTTCGGAGATTCTGAGATTGTTATTAAACAGGTACGAAATACTATACATTGTTAATCGAGTCATTTAAAGCATTATCAATCTTTAGTGCAAGATCTAACTGAACATTTTATAGCATTTAATATTTCACCTATTCCCAAACTCCAAAATGCTAGTGTTGACCTCCTGGCTAATGTAGCTTCCAAACTCATTCCCTCAGAAGACTATAGCCTAGAAAGATTCTCAATCGAATTGATCTTTAGACCCTCCATCCCTGATAATGCTACAAACTGGAAAAATTTTAACGATGATCCTGATATTGTAAGTTTCCTGACATCGAAAGGATCTTACACTAATCAGATGATTGATGAGGACCAACATGACAAGCAGTTACAACAAGAAAACACTAATAATGACGTACCAAAATATGTAGTCAAGTTAGAAGACCTATATGATTTGAAAGACCGATTTAAAATATCTACCAATTCAAAACTCCAGAGTTCAACTCTGAACTATGAATTAGTAAATCTAGGAATGGATACCAAGCCACAGAATATCAACCTAGGTCTTGGCCTATCCCCAAAAGAAAAATTAGCCTTTTTTCAGCTCTTGAAATAGGATTAAAGTGTCTTTGTCTGGAACTACGATGACCTTAAGACTTACGACACTTCAATCATTCAGCATACTATCCCAATGATAACTGATGAAAAACCTGTCCAACAAAAGCTAAGGAAGATCCATCCTAATCTGGAAAGTCAGATTAAATCTGAGCTCAATAAATTATTGAAAGCCAAAATTATTTTTCCCGTTCGACATTCTAAATGGGTTTCCAACTTGGTTCCATTCAGAAAGAAAAACAGAGATATTAGAATTTGTATTGACTTTTGAAATCTTAACAAAGCCTACCAAAAGGATAATTTTCCCCTGCCTCCTGTGGAACAAATATTGCAAGCGGTTGCAGGATCACAATTAATGTCCTTTTTAGATGGTTTCTCTGGCTACAACTAGGTTCTGGTCCATCCTAACGATCAGCTAAAAACCACGTTCAGAACCAAATGGGGTACTTATGCATATCAAAAGATGCCTTTTGGTCTGATCAACGTTGGCACCACATTTCAAAGGGCCATGGATATCGCATTTAAGGGATTAGTAAATAAATCAGTGGTGATTTACTTGGATGACATAAAAGTATATTCTAAAAAACGCGGTAATCACCTCAGAGACTTAAAGCAGATCTTCCAACGTTGTCAAAGGTATGGGATTTCACTTAATCCAAAAAAAAAAAAATTTGCATTAAGTGAAGGAAAAACTTCTTAGATTTATAGTGTCAAAATCTGGAATCCATATTGATCCCAATAGAATTAAGGAGATTTCCGAAATATCCTTACCACATAATAAGAAAGCTATACAATCCTTCCCTGGTCAGATTAATTTTGTTAAAAGATTTGTTCTGGACTTATCAAGGATTGTGTCACCATTACAAGCAATGATCAAGAAGAATTCACTCTTCAAATGGGGCCAAGAGGAATATGAAGCGTTTAATCTAATTAAACAAGCAATTGTTAATACCCCATCCCTAGCAACTCCAAATTTTTCTGATTCTTTTATATTGTATACATTTGCCTCTGATATGTCATATGCTGCGATATTCGCTGAAGCTAATAAAGACAAGGCGGAAGCCCCAATTTCCTTCTTTAGTTCAAATCTACAAGGGCCTGAATTAAATTATTCTGACATTGAGAAACAAGCTTATGTTGTTTTCAAAGCGATCAAATATTTTAGACCCTTTCTTCTTAAAACCCATACAAAAATCATAGTACCATTTCCAGCGGTAAGAAATCTCTTAGTACAAAAAGACGTGTGTGAAAAGAGAACAAATGGGTCACTGCCCTACAACAATATGACGCTGAGATCAGACCAGCAAATATTGTAAAATACCATCTCCAAATCAAGAGATACAAATGTATGAAGTAAGCCTAAACGATATTGAATTAAGATATGTTGATATCATATTTTATCTAAAGAACAGATATTCTCCTCTAAATCTAAATTATACAAATAAAATAGCCCTAAGATTGAAGGCTAAGCAGTATCAACTCGTAAACGATGTACTTTTTAGGATGAATTATGATTATGTTGTCCTTCGATGTCTTGAGAAATCTGAAGCTGGAAAGGTGTTGCAGGAACTCCATGATGGACCAGCAGGTGGACATTATGCAGGAAATGCTACAGCACATAAAATTTTGCGTGCATGATACTATTGGCTACACTGTTTAAAGACGCACATAGCTATGTAAGGAAATGTCAAGTTTGTCAAACTGTTGCTAGGAGACAGAAGAAACCATCATTTCCTTTGCAACCAGTCAATATCGATCAACCCTTTGATCAATGGGGATTGGATATAATAGGTGAGATCGTTCCTCACTCTTCTAAATAGCATAGGTATATCCTTACAGCTACAGATTATTTTACTAAATGGGTAGAAGCAGTTCCTCTCAAGACAGCTAATGTTGAACACATCATTGATTTCATAGATCAGTTCATAATTACCAAGTTTGGTTTACCTTCTGTTTTAATGTTTGATAATGCATCATATTTTTTTGAGAATGCTATGATTGAATTTGCACTTAAAAGAGGTTTTAAGCTTAAATATTTTGCTAATTATTACCCACAAGGGAACAGGTTGGCCGAATCAATGAATAAAAACTTAATCATAATCATTAAGCGAACCATTGATCAGAATCATAAAAATTGGCACAAATCTTTGATGTATGCTCTGTGGGTAGACCGAATAACCCAAAAGGCTTCTATTGGCACTTCTCCCTTTAATTTAGTTTATGGGAAAGAAGTAGTTCTCCCAACTCATCTAGCAATTCCTTCTTTGGCCTTAGTTCAATTTATTGATGAAACGTCAATTTCATCTTTACAACTAAGACAACTGCAGATCCTTAAGCTAGAAGAGCAACCAGAACAGGCTAAAATCACACACACTCATCGTCAAGCATTAGGAAAGGCTTCCTTCGATTCAAGCATGGTATCTAGGAAGGATTTTCAAATTGGAGATTTAGTTTTGAAATGGGATAAGGCTCATGAGGAAAAAGGTAAACATTGTAAATTCCAACAAATGTGGCTCGGCCCATTCCAAATTGTTGAAATTATAGGCCCATCCACTTTCATGTTGCAAGATTTAGCAGGGAAAAGAGAATCTTTACCTGTTAATGGGCGGATCCTTAAAAAATACTTTCCATAGAAGATGACCTCTTCTATTTTTGTAAATTATTGTTTATAGTTTTATTTTGATAATAAAACAGGTTGTAAATGGTTATCTTTGGAATTCACAAAAAAGATTGGTGTTTCTTTTAGATTTTGTTTTTCGCTTGTATAAATAGAACTGATTTGGAAAATCGATCATTATTATTGAAAGATACAGTCAAATGCTATAAGCTTGGAAACGTTACTAGTTTCAGCCTTACAAATTTTGTTGAAAAGCAAACTTTAGTGGGAATTTGTTTTATATCAGTCAATGAAAAGCATCAATAACAAAACAAAGGTTCTCTGTAGAAAAGTTGTTTCCAAACACTCTATGATTGTTGTCCAGAGCTATTCTTAAGGAACCAATGATTTCCTCCCCACCTAGGGAATTACGAGTTTCAATGAGTAATCCAATGATACACTATAAACTTAAAGAATAAGAGGTCTCATCACGAGCCGACTTATCATGATCATAGATATTATAACTTGCTGACATTGCAAAAACTGCGTACCAAAATAGGGCAATGACTCAATATTGTTGCAATCAAAAGACAAGGGGTCTCATCACGAGCCAGCTTGTTCAAAAAAGTTTTAAACCAAGTGAATGGCACTGTCATAGTTTGGCTACCAAACCAAGACATTATTCTTTAAGAATTAGAAGAAAATAAAAAGCAATAAGTGTGGATATGGATTTATCTTTGAAAATTGTGTATTTCTCCAAGTAGGATACATGATCATTGCTAGGTAACAGGTAACCCTGTCGAGGCTATGAACGCCTGCTGGCAGTAGAGGCTCTACCTACGACAAATGAGCATACTTAAAACTGATCTACAGAGATTTCTTTGTTTTTATCTTTATAAAACCAACTAGTGGCTGATATAAATACAATGACTAGCTTCGAGAAGTAAATAATCAGAGTTAACACAAAAGAAACAAACTACCATTAATGGCTAAAAGCATGATGTACTTTATATTTCTATAATAAATTCTGATTTTCCATAAAACTTTTCTATTTTGGAAGTTTAGAAAATTCAAAAGATAATCAAAGATAACTGGTTCTTCCTAGTGAATCGCCAATTGTTGTGGCTAGCAACAACCCCCCCTTTTTATTTAGTATTAGTAATAAAACTAGATAAATGGGGACCCTTTCTAAAAAAATAAAATCTAGCACTTATATTTCCCGTTGAATAAAACACACCATCATAAACTTAGGAAAACACCCACAAAACCTAAAAAACTTAAGTTTTATGATAAGTTCTGAATAAAATCATTCTCTTAACAATAAAACATCGCATCGCAAAGGGTAATGGAGGATATCATATAAACAAACTTTCGAAATTGTGAAAATGTGATGCAAGATTGCGCGCCTTAAAGACTCATCGCACATCGTGGATTTCATATGCCGCAAGTATCACTTACGATGAAATATCTTTATTAGGCGATATGCGATAAGGCATATCGCAAATCGCATCTCGCAGCCACCTAAAGAAATAAATGATTGTTAATGAAAAGGATTAACGATATTGCGATCTGCGATATTGCGAAGCAAATCGCAAAATCGCTTTATGGAAGATTGGCAGGGCTCATTGTTCAATAAAGTATTTCTCGTAATCCAATACCAAGTTATGGGCATTAATGTCAATTTAGTGGTTAGTTGATGGTCATTTATGAGATAAGATTTAGATCTGATCGAAAGGTTGTTTCACATAGGGTGATATATCTGATATGATTTAAGAATTAAAGAGCTTTCACGTCACCTTATCTCTTACCATTATTCTTCCATTACTTGTAAACTTGCGGGAGCGGCAAGCAGAATAATATACTTAGCAGTGTTCAAAGCGTAATGGGAAAGAAGGGAAAAGCTTCGGTTGCTGAGGACAAAGAGATGACGCCCTTATTCACAGACACCACCTGTACCAGGGATGCTGGTATAACCACTTGGGAAGGCATTTACAGTCTACTCAAAGAAGAAAACCCTAGAGTCATGGAAGCCAAAGCAACAGCAGATTCATGCGGGTCATCTGAGGCATTAGTTACTGAAATTGCATGTTCATTCTTGCACCGAATAGCAGCAAGACCTAAGATACTTCCATACATAGACATGGTCAAGTGGGTATTGGACAGTATTGATATAACAGATAGAAAATTCAAGTCTCAGAGCCAAGATCTCATTGGATCATTCACTCCACAAGATTTAAGGCTTATGTATCATCTACCAGAGCCGTAGGCAAGCTACAACGAGCAGTTGGTGGATAAGTTCTCCAAAGAAAATGAAGATTTGATGGAGTGCACTAAGAACTAGTTGGCAAGGGAAGAACCATTAAAAAAGGACAAACACGGTATGAACAGTACTGGTTCCCTCTCCTCCCCATATTTCTTTGCTACTGCTATGCTATGTAGGCTATTTGGAAGGCCCGACATCAACAAGTTTTCATCCGAGTGGCTACCCCTATTAGATGTAGCCACTAACGCCACTATTATGGATTGGGCTCAAATATTGTCTCATAATTTAACCTCAGCTATTTGGAACTACCGGTCTAAAAGAACTCCCTCTCAGAGGATTTATCCTCCTTTCTTTTGAGTTTCTTATGTTATGGATGCAATCTATTTCATTTCCAAATTTCCTTGAATGGGTTGGAAGTGGACTATACAGAATCCCTTGTCCATTCACATTTATCATAAGGAATTGTGGGATTCCAAGTTTATCCCGTATTTTTACAAAATTTGTCATGAAATTATGTTACCTCTTTACAGAATGTTGTATAATAGGGACGCCCCAAGATTTTCTCCTGAAGCGGAAGTTGATATTCTCCCTGTCGGAAGATGGTTTGGTGAAGAGTTTTTCACCTACGTCAGAGTATTTGAAAGTATTTATTCCCCTCATGTGCTACCCTTATATGTTCCTGATAAGTTATTGGCTCGAGAAATTGCTTACCAAACCTACAGGGTGGGAGGAATGAGCAAAGAGTTGAAAGACAAGAAGAAGGCCATCAAGCCGCAATTTCTTGTGGCCTGTGGGGCCTTTTCACTATTTGATTTAGGTCATGCATTCAAAGAAGTAGACAATATGTTGAGTCTACGATTGTTCAAGTTTCCAGCAAAACAATTCAACCCCTTTGATGTCATTAAGAATTTTACTACTGTTGTTAAGATAAAAGTATTTTCTAAAGAAGATGATCTTTTTTATGATATCTTCCAACAGGAAAACACACTGAAAGAAGTTTTGCATATGGCTCAAATTCAATTTCCCTCAGCAGAATTCCAAGAATTCAAATTGTACAGAGAAATGATACTAGCGAACATCCCCTTGGATAAGTTGCGCTTAGAACAAATAAGGGAGCCAACTCCCAGTATCAGTTTAAGTGGAAGCTCGGGTACAGTTAAGTCTAGGTCTAAGTCTGGGAAAGAATCACCAGAACGCTCTAAACGGTACGAGAATGACCATAATAAAAGTGAAGGGTCACTTAGAGATACTACCCAGTCTAAAGAGCGCCAAGAGCAACAGGTCTTGACTACACCACAGGTAAAGGTTCCCCCTCCCCTCATCCAGCCACCAAAGCCAGTAAGAGTTGAGCTGGACAAAGAGTGGGAAACATTCAATGAATTGATTAATACTGAGGAGCAGAACACAAAGACATCTGAGAGTACACTAAAGACAATGGCAGGTATGGTCATTGGAATGGTTAGAAATGCTCCAGAAATGGAGCATATTCCCATTACCCCATCGTCTGAAATCATGCTAAAGATACAGGAGATTCCTCCTCTAGATGTATTTTATAGTCTGCAGCACAAGGCAGTGGTAAGAAGGCAAAGAAAGAAAATGAAATTGGACAGCATGCTCTCATCTGAGGCAGAGTAGCTAGATGTCCTTTAGCGAGACCCTACCAGTGACCCTACTGAAAATCTAACTAAGTTATCCCAGATCGCAGGAGCCTATGCTTCTGCTACCATTGATAAAGCATCCGAAGTACAACAATTACTTAAGGATATAGAGGAACAAATCCAAGTTTTGCAGCAATAGCTACAGCAAGCCAGTGCCAACCGCGAAGCAGAGGAGAAGTTAGAAAAATTACAACAAGAATTTCAATAGATGCAACTGGGGTATCAAAGCAATTTGGCCGAAAAGGAAAATCAATTACAGACTAGGGTGAAATTGCATAGAGATGACCCCAGAGGCCCTTGCCTTAAACGACCAAATCTTGCAACAGCAAGAGGCATTATGCCAAAGAATATCGCAATGGAATTCCCATTGTGAGATGAGAGATAAAATTACAAATCAAGTCATGGACCTGCGACTCGTCTATGATTTAATTGATAAAAGAATTTTTTATTATTTGAAATGGCAGGAATCAAAGGAATGAAAGAAAGTAGGCGCGCTCAAAATCAATGAAGCCCAAAAAGAAATATTGTTTCATAAGTGGGATGCACAGATTAAAAAGGCAGAACAAGCAGCGGAAGAAGCAGCGACAGTAGCAAATAATGTCATTGACTATATCAAGGAAAACTTGCACAGAGAAAACCTCATATCAAAGACCGCTCTGGGATTTCTCCCAAAGGCACAACAACTGCAGACAAGCTGGAGACAAAAAGTTGAGGAAATGGCAGATTCCATCAAGAAGTTAACCAAGTTGAATTGGGACATTTACTGGCAGTACCTGGTTAAACCACACAGTCAATGCATGACTCTCAAATGCCTTACAAACTCTGCCAAGAAGATAGCGCCAGCACTTGCCGATTCTGTTTTCGCAGGACAACTAAAATCGAAGTTCAGTCAACCGACGCTCCTCAAGCCGATGTTGAATGCTTGCAATCTTAGAGAACATATACATAGATAGTTAATTTCCAGATACAGTTTTAGTTTTATTTTTTGATTTATTCTTGCCTTAGATGAGGATGGTCATTTAAACCTCCTCCTATATTTTTGCAGTAAAATATTTTTAGTATTTAGGTAGTAGTATTTTAACCCCTCTCATGAATTTAGAGAGGGGTCCTGAAATTTGCCAAAAACGTTTCCTCAGAACATGCACTTCTGCACCCTCGGAGGAGGTTTTGATGAATGAATGGAACGAGATTTATTGATATCTGTGTTTAATGTCTGCTACTGAAATGCATTTTTGTACTCTTAGTAGATATTTAATTAGGAAGAGATAAATCTATATTGCTAAAGCTCATGAGTAGAACTTGTTATCAATGGTACTTTTATCTCTTAATAATTTATGCTTATGTGTCAAAGTAATATTTTATGTTCAGTTATTTATATATGAAGGCTTGAATGTTTGAGTTATCATTTGGCACTTTTGTATGGCGATGACTAATATGTTTATGCTTAATGTATGAATGACTTATTATGTGATATGCTTCTCACAATTGTTTTGGCTAATTTCTTATACGAAACAATTCATTTTTATTGAATTCTTTTCTCGTAACGATTGAATGATCTTTATTACCAATTGTTGTTAGAAACTATTTTAGATCGCATAAGTAAAAAGTTGAATCCCGGGTTAGTTTTAGAATTAAATATTTCTGTTCATTAAGATACAATTGCATGTTTTAAATTAGACTTAGATTAAAAGCATTTTACTTAGAAATATTTAGAAAAAAGGAAATATCAATTCTTATCATCACAGACACAAATTGGGAAACTAGTCCCATTATCCCCAGTCCGACCCACCATCCCAAATGGAAAAGGAGCTGCTTTCAAGGTCCAGATCGGGTGGGTATCCACCTTGTTGTAGACTCGATTTTCGGGGCTTCAACAGGACGACAAGTTGTGAATCCAGGTTGACAACCAACTCTCGAATGTCAAGAGAAATGGCTTCTGACAACAATTCGATGGAAGGCCACATAGAAAGAAGGTTAAACTTATATGCATAGGTCGAGGAGAAAGTAGGAGGTTGGATTCCTAACATGAGAAACATGAGGATCATACAAACTAAATACAAGAAAACCATAAATATATATTGGCAACTAAGAAACATAATGAAGAAGCTGTTGGTTGAGCATTATGAGACTCGACAGTAGATTATACTCAACATATATGAAGTAGAATTACAATTGTGCAGGCTAAATGAAAAGGTCATTGTGCTTGCCAAAAATTTCGTTAGAAGCCATTTCTCTTGACACACATATTATTTTTGGGGTTTTGATGTATCAAACATTATCACCACGAGCCATATAACAAAAACATCTTTCATTTTATTCACAGGTGTCATGAATTGTAATATGTAACTAGATCTTTACTGCTCATTTTCACATATTTAAATTTTTAATGATTTTATGTTTTAGAGATGATTTTGTGGCATATATTATGAGCAACTGGAAATGAATTTCCAAATTTTAAGAGAGGTTTTTCTCCAACATGACCTTATCTACAAAAACATCTTTTAGTTTTGTAACAAGTGCTATTATTTAGGCGATACGATTTCATCTTCAACGACTATTTTCAGAAATTCGGTCCAAGTTTAATGTAACTAATTCTATTTTGAAGAAAATGGTTGAGCTCAATTCCCTTAGTACAAGGATAAGAAAATGTATATATTTTATGAATTTCATAGTGTAGAGGTTGGATTTTTGCAGTAGAGAGGTTGTCTTGGTTTTGTGTAAAAATTTTCCTGACTATAATTTTAATAAAGTAGTCTTTTGCCTTTTAGATCTCGGATTCATCATGGTGTTGACATTCAGTATGTTTCTTCTCCTGTAATTCATTTACACATTATGTTTTTGTCCTTTGTTTCATCATTATCTAAGTGATATGTTAGGAATTCATCCATAATGATGCTCCTTTCATGATGATTTTGCGGTTAGTTGTAATGGTAGTTTTAGCAGAATTCATCCGTTGTTAGATGCCTTGTTGAGCAACCTCGTTATTCTCTTTCATATAAATTTGTTGTTGTAGATCCATCCTTTGTTTGATGCCTGAAAGGTAGTGGGCGTTCTCCCTTATACTTCTCACATTTACAATCTTCACTTGGCTGAACATGGCACTTAATTTGCACCAGGTTTGCCGGTAGAAACTGACATTGATGCCATAATCCAAATCATCCTTTCTCTTGTTGTTTCGACCCAAAAAAAAATAAAAATCAAAAACCCTAGAGCTACTATACCTAGCCTAAAATCCATATTTGATTCAGTCATCTTGACTGAAATTCACAAGGAGAGAGCCCTCTCTCGACCTAGTAGGGCTAGCTATCAGGTTAAGCATGGTTTGATGTTACTCTAGACCTGCCTTCCTTCAACCTGAGGTAGATCCAGGCCCTAACATAGTAACCAGCCTTCATGACAAAAGGGGTGGTTTCAACCATATCTAAACTAAGAACATGAATATAGGCAGTGGAACAGCTTGCCTCTAAAACCAAGGAAACCAATTCATTCAGCTCAAAACTATTGGGTCTCTATAATATGAGTGATTACCCCATTACTATTGTATTTGTATCCCTTATTAATATTGTTGTGCCCCTACTATCCCCATATTGTTATTACGGGCCCCATAGAATCCCTCTATTGTTATTTGTGTGGCTTTATATTATTATTGTTAGGTCGTCTTGGTTATATTGTGACTCCTTAGACTCCTATATATAGAAATGAGGTTTTGTCATTTGAATCATCAAAGAATTGTTCATTTATGTAATGTAAAGGAGGTTGCCCCCTTGAAGAGGCTGAATTCTAAGGCGTTGATCTATCTTTTCTATCTCTTTCTTGAGCTGGTTTCATAACAAAAACCACCTTTGACTTGATGTATCTACCCTATCAAGTGTTTTAAATCCATAATTACATCAAGATGGTAAATTATAATTTCACCAAGAGAGCAAGACAAAGTTAATTGTAGAGAAAACTACGTGAAATTTGGCTTTTCTAGAAAAACTGGAAAAATTCATCCTATGCGCAGCGCCACTGATCCCATGAGCAGCGCTTTTTCTAGGCCAATCTTGGAAGGCTTCCCGGAGTCCAAATCAGGTGTAGGATAGCTTGTTGGAAAGCATGATGAGTCTACTTTCTGTAACAACTTGAAATTCTGAATTTTCAGTCCATTTTCCCCTCCAAAAATTGATTCTCCCAAGACTGCTTTCTATGTGGCAAAAAAGTGGCAGAGAGGGCACTTTTTGGGTGTTTTTGGCCCTTTCGAAGACCTAGAACTTGTCCAAAATTCTTAGCCATTTCTGAGCTTCCATATTTTTCCATGTTGATTGCAAAAATATAAACTTTTTTGCAAGAAAGTGTCCCCAACAAAAGCCTATTTTTTACATTAAAAATTTCAAAATTGACAAAAATTTCTCCAAATTTCTTGAAATTTTGCATGATTGACCCTTGTTAAGTGCTTTAATGAGCCAATGATGCTTCAGCCAAGATCTTGAGTTTATGTTGCTCTTTGTTTCTCCTCAAACCTTTTTTTAGCTTGGCTTTTAGCCTCTTCACCCTTGTTTTGCAAATTTTGTTCCGGGTTAAGTAGTGATAGGCCATATGGCGCAACATTTTCTTCTCTTTGTTGGCTTTCTCAAACATCTTCTCAAGGTGAATGTTCACCCTCTCCAACCATGATTCTTGGTCATCCTCAATTTCTTGCTCAAGGGAGGTCATCTTGATCTTTCTCTTCTTTTCCATTTGCCTACTTTCCCTAATCATTTGTAGCTCCATAATAGTTTGCTTATCTGTCAATTTCTTGTTTTCCTGCTCAAGAAAGTTGATGATCCATTTGGCCCTCTCAAGGTCAAGTGATAAGGCTTGTAGTTCAGCCTCCTTCTCTTTGATAATTATGTATTTGAGTCTTGAGCCTTGAGAGCCCAGATCAGTGACATCTTCCTCAATCAAAATAAAATCTTTGTCTTGCCCTTTAGGAAGGACCTCCTCATACATATTTTGTTTCCCTTTGTCTTTGCTCTTTGACTACTGGTCAACCCATATAGCTGGAGAAGAAGGCAAATCCCCTTTCACCCCCGGTGAAGATAGCATTTGCCTATGGTCCGGTGAAGAAAACGAGACCCCTTCCACCCCTAGTGGAGATAGTACTCACCTGGCAGTAGCAAAAAGCCTCTTGGTGCCTCTCTCATAGGTGACAAACACCGACACACCTGTAGTTTCAGTCTCATGAACACTTGGCTGTCCTGATGGCCCTCCTTCCTCTTGAGGCATTGATGGAATCACCTGAGAGCCTTTGAAAATATCATGGGTAATAAAAGTACCCCATGGTATGTTCATCAAGCTTAGCTGATGCAAGACAACAATTTTAATCAGTGAGAAGTGGTAAATGTTATTGAATTGTTGAGGAAAAGGTTTCCTTTGCACATAGTAAGCCATCTTCTCATATTCCTGCATATAAAGTATGGGAGGTTCATCATCCTTACTCTTGTGAAATGCATCAACAACCTAATATGATATGTATATAGGCGGGAAAACCTTCCTTCACAGGTGAAATACATGATGATGAGTTTCATGAGAGGAGCATAAGTGTTATGCAAGTATTTGAAAGGAAAAACCCTGTTGATTTTCCTGTGATATCCAGCCTTAATGTAAGGCTCATAATGTTCTCTGCCCACATGCTGCCCCTTATTCCATTGTTCATCTACATTAGGGATGCTTGTTGTTGTTGAAATGGTGTCAGGTGTCAAGGTGAAAGAGACACCAGCAAGGTTCACCTGGCCATTGTGGAGATGAATAACAAGCAACCTAGCAAGCTCATGATGAAATTTCACACTCTCTATCATTTCATAAAACTAATAACAAGACTGGTGTTTAAAGCGAGTTACAGCAAGAGGGCAAGCAAGTAATTCTGTAAGAGTGGTGGGCTCCTCCCGGATGATCTTTCCCCCTTTGTGTGGCTTTCTTTGTACATGAGCTTCTCTAGAAGAATCACTGAAAGTTTCCTCTTCCCTCTTATAATCTGAATCTATCTCCATGCTTATGAATTTGAAGTGAAAGCAGATGAGTATGAAGAGATTTTGAAATATGAGGTAAGCAGTGTGTATAAGGAAGTGAATGCTAGGAGGAAGGATTTCTTTTGGGAAATGAGGGGAGTGAGGTAAGGGGTTTAATAGTGAAGTGGATGTAATGAAAGAGTAGGATGTGGGAGTTAGGGTTTGGGAATAGGGTATAGGGCTATGGTTTGGAAAATGGGAGCAGGGTTTGGGGAGTGAATTTTGATGATTTTAGGGAGAGGGAATGGGATTTGACAAGCTCAATATGAATGGAGTGAGAAATAAAATCAAATGACGTTCAATAACTTGCAAGAGATGATTTAGAAACTAGCTAGGGTTTCTATTAACCATTTATCTAGCGTTTGCTCTCAAGAAAACCAAGCACATCCAAGCCACCAAATATAACTTTCCTGAGCAAGGAGGAGTGATCTAATTACTTGGAACAAGCATCAATTTGCTTTTTAGGAGGTTTGGAGGTGTTTTGAGGCAATTCTGGCTCTTGTAACAGGTGCGCAGTGCCAAGGAACAAGTGTGCAACGCCAGTTAGGTGTGCAGTGCCAGACCAAAATTCAACAAAAAACCTGCAACAGGTGTGTAGCGCCAACAAGATGACTGGATTTTTTCCCTTGTTTTGCCTTCTTTCTTCAAAAACATGATTTTCTCCCTTTGGCTCATTCAATTTCAACAATGAAGACTTAAAACACATGAATTTGCTTTTATATCCCTCTTATTTAATTTTTCAGTAACCAAGACCCACTTTTCTAATGTTTTGCCAGCTTTTTCAAAAATGCTCTGTTTCAATTACATTCTGACTTTTACCTTTTTGTAGGTGGACTTTTACATTGACTTTTTGTAATGGCAAGAGTTGACTTTGTCACCAAGTCACCAGGAACAACTATTGAATACTTATTACATATAGAAGCATTTAAAATACATGGAATTTTACAATAATGGAAAAAACTATGTTTTCACCTCAAAACTCAGAAGTAAATTTATGATTTTATGAACTTATTTATCCTCCTCATATGCCTGCTAACCTTTTTATTCAATTAGGATGACCATGATGACAAACCCTAAAACCTAGTGAGACTAAACCCTAGAATTGTTATATATATATATATATAGAGAGAGAGAGAGAGAGAGAGAGAGAGATAGATATAGATATAGGATGGCTAAGAATGAGTAAAAACAAACTGTGTGAACAGGTCAGCAAGGGAATGTCATGAGGGAAATTGACATGAGACCACTACCATCAGTTGATCCATCAGTTGATGAGGGAAGTTGACATGAGACCCTGTGGGAGGTGTGATTTCTTCTCTGTCTCTCTTTTTCCCTCTCTCATCATTGAGAGGGGTCTGCAAAACTGGGTTTTGAGTTTGTTTAGTTTGCAGGGGAGGGGCCTGTCCTGATTGCTGGTCCTTTGAAGTACTAGGCTATCCTGTTTCTATCTCCTGTTGTTCATCCATCTTCTCCTTTCCTTTTGTGGTGGTTGTTGTTGCTGGAGCCTGCTGGATGTCCTGTGTTGTTGGGGCAGTAGAGGTACCTTCTCCTGCTTGGACTGGTTGCTTGAAGACCTGTTGACAAGAGTCTAAGTCAAGATTTTTTTGCAAGTGCCTTACATTCTACTCCATTATTTCTTCCTGAGTCAATTCCTCTACTGATTCAGGCACCCATTCATCTTGATTAGCAAAATGTTGTACTTGAGGAATTGGGGCATGTTTATAGGCTAGCAGCCTATATTTAACCCTCCTTGCACTGATGAAACCTTCAGGGTCATAAGGGACCCACCAAAAGCTTCTCTTGAGTTTGAGTTGTTGTCCTAGTATCTGGTCAGCTTCTTGCCAGCCATCTTTTTTGTTCATTGTAAATGGGCCTAAGTGGTCCCTGAACTTCAGGTTGGCTTTCTTCTTGGCACTGTGAAAGTGTGTTAGGTCGGAGCTTATAAGTTGTCTATAGTACTCCAGGGCGAATAGCCTCATAGGGACATACTTTGGGAGCCTGTAGGGACATAGCTCACAGCCATAAATTCTGATTACAATGTGGTTTTGGTACAAGTACCAATCACCAATTTTGTAGCTTCTAGATAGCTGCAAGATCTTCTGCATATCTTTGGACAATCTGATAGGAGGGGTCCTCTTTAAGAGGCACGTGACTGGATATACAAATTGATCAATGAATTCACAGTATGAGTAGGGGGAATTCTATACTTGGTGGAAGACTGAAGACCAGAAGATCACAGACCTTCTCTCACCCTGTGAGTCTAGCTTCTTGATTGAGCACTGGAAGCTATCTGTCTGGTAGTACAAGAATAAGTGATAGATGTATGAGGAATATATAAATATTGCCACCCTGTCTAGCCTTGTCAATTGATCATGTATCTTATTGGCAATGTACTTGGCATAATTGTATTTCATAGCAGGGGGCTTCATCAGGCTGTACGCAGAGAGTATGACCAGCACAGTCAGATCAACATGTTTGTTTGTGGTGAACCCCAGCACAGAGGTCAGCATATCTACCAGTAGCTTGCCAACCTCATTGAGATCTTCATAGGAGAAAGGAGGTGGCCCAAAGGGTTGGCAGTCTGCCTTCATGAATTTCCTGTCTATGGCAGCAATGTCTAAATCAGAAAGTCTGAAGCCCTCATCCAGCAAATAGTTCATGGAGAAGGGGTATAGCAACTGGGTCTGTTTGTAGTTGAGCATCTCGTTGATGGAGTCTGGAGTTATATAGAAGAGGATGCTCCCAGATGGAGACTTCAGAACCCTGAGTTTATGGTCATAGTTCTCTGCACATAGGTGGATGATTTCAGGGAAAATGTTGACAGAAGGCAGGAAGTAGGTGGGTAGATTAGATTTCCAAACCCCATACAGGTCACTGTTGTCCAAGTGACTGTTTCTTAATTGGCAATGTGTCTGCAAATGGTTTCTCTCTGCCACAAAATCTGTGATGAGGGCATCACTGTCCACCAGTGGTATAGATTCTAGCTCTCTGTTAGGTGGATTTATATGCAAAACATCCAGAGTAGCTGGAGTGGCCATTGTCTTGCTCTTGCTGGTGGTTTACTATGTTTCAAGCTTGATGTGAGTGCTGAGGAATGGCTTACTGCTCTCTGTTTGCAGTGAGCAGTTTTAGCAGTTCAAGAAGGCTGTCACAGGCTTAATTAATCTGTGGGGCACTCTGTTTTGAGGAAGCATAGTGTTTTTGAGCTGGTTAGCTGGTTATTTGCAGAGAATTGCTTTAGCAGAGGTGAGGGAAATGTCAATTTAGTTCTTCTAGCCTGTGGCTTGGCTTTTTAGTTTCTTTTTGTGAAAAACTGGTAAATTTCACCGTGGGTCACGGGTTTCCTTGAGTCTTCCGTCGTACATGGGTTTCAGAGGTTTCTTAGGTAGATTTTAGGGGTGAATTTCACCAATGTGGGTCCTTTAATTGAGTTGCTTAAGCAGGAAAACAGGATTATACGGAGAACAGTGGACAATAGAGGGTGCCTGCGGCAAAATACCTGGTTTTAATGGCATACGAGGCATTTGCACCGGTCGAACTGGCTGAATTGCAGGTGGTTGGGTTGACAATGGAGGCGGCAGCACCTCTGGTGGATTATTTTTGCTTTTCGACTGTTGGAAGTTGAAATTCGCTTTCAATGGAGCTTTGGGCGTTCATAGAAAATAATGCAAAATAACGGTTTTTTACGCCTTTTTATGCATTTTTGGCATATTGGCGCCTTTTTGTCATGACGTCATGCTGACGTCATCATGGGCCCAGGTACGGACAAGGTGCGTGGCAGGTGACGTGGGTGCCCAGGTGGCACTGACACGGTGGCAGGGTGGACAGGGCAATGTGGAGGGCAGGGGTGATGTGGAGGCATGGTGGCGGCAAAGTGGGGTGACGTCACGCTGACGGGTGCGTGACGTCAGCGTGGAGGGTAGGGTAGTAAGCGGTCTCCTCGGCAAGCTCTTGGGCGGTAAGTGGTTTGGAGGGGGGGGCAGCGAACAACCCCAGCGCCTGACGCGTGGCGGG
This sequence comes from Pinus taeda, assembly GCA_000404065.3. Classification (NCBI taxonomy): domain Eukaryota; kingdom Viridiplantae; phylum Streptophyta; class Pinopsida; order Pinales; family Pinaceae; genus Pinus; species Pinus taeda. The sequence continues at coordinate 97,194 of APFE031611574.1, forward strand.
GGTACGGGGGCAATACCGCCCATCCCCCAGACGCAAAAGGTCGGGCGGTTGTGGTTGAAAATCGACCGCCCACCGTAGGATGGGCAGGGTGGAAGATCTAACGGTGGGCGGCGATCTCAATGTGCCAGTGTTTTAATAGTGGGGGACCGGCCCAATTATAAAATTAACGTTTAACAAATGGGGCGCGCGGGGTGGGTAAAAACCTTAGGTTAAGGGTTTTATGCGCACTTTATTAAAGTTTTAAAACTTTATAATAAACGGGTTCTAAACGCGCATTTATATTTACAAGTTTTTTATTTAAAAAACTTTATAATAAACGGGTTTAGGGCGGAGAAAAGGGGAAAAAGGGTAAATGAGGGCGGGGAAATGAATTTTTGCCGTTTAACCATAGTTTTTCAACCCTATAGTTTTTTGGATGATTTGAGGGCTAATACTAACCCTTGAGGGGTTAATATTTCCCAAGGGAGGGATATTTAGCTATAGTGCTAAGGGGAGGGTATTTATAGATGTTCTTGGGAGATTTTCATTGGATTGTACTAGATTTAGGGGAAGGGGGGAGTTAGGGAGCTAGATAGTATGTTAGTGATTAATATGGTTTGTGAGGTGAATGAAGGGGTAAAGCCAAGTTTTCATAAGTGAAACTTAACTTAGGATTTCTGAGGTTAAATGAAAATGATGAAAAAGGATGTTTTTACGCAAGAAATGTGGCTTCTTTTCATGCTTGAACTCCATGGTTTGACCAAATGGTTTGTGATGTAATGGAGTGGAACTGGACACCTGAGCAGATCTCAAGGCCCTTGGGGGTGTTAGTAAGAAATGTCTTTTGGGGGAAACTGGGGAAAATAGACATGCTTCCAGTGCTTGTCCTCCATTCTTTTTCTTTGATTCCCACACCCTGAGTGGCATAAGTTTTTCCACTTAATTGGCCAATTGGTGATGGCTCTCCATTTCTGCAACCTTGCACTACTTACCCATCCTAATAATCCTAACATTTTTTCTTCATTAAAGTGGGTGCACTTGAACTAGCAGACCCTGATCTTCCTCTTTTCTTTTGACTGCCCTCCTATCTAATATCTACCCTTATTTCTTCCAAGGCCCCAGATTAAGTAGTTGGGCACCTTTATTTCTCTACCTAGCTAGTCATCTGCCAAGCTTAAGCTATTTGGTCAAGGAACATTCTCTATTCTGCAACAAGCAATTTAACCATGGCATGGTCCAGTTTAGATTGTTGGGCCATCCATCAAGTGTGATTAGCAGCAGTACTTGGATAACATGACACTACCAAATGAGCTTAGTAGTGGCATTTTGACTGGCCACTTTAGTTTGGGGTTCATTTTCACTTTTCTCTTGACCACTTGATTTTCTTGCCCTTTGATTATTCTTTTAGGGCATACTCGCTTTTCATTTTTTAATTTTTATGTAGTATGTACACAAAATATGGAACCTATGCAGCCTGCAATGATGAACATATTTGGCGCTTCCACTGTCAATCATGAAAGATGAAACCTATTGGTATAGGAACCTAACAGTGGCTCCACTTGGGGATGGCTTTACCTGGTGTAAAGCCAAGAACAGCAGGTCAGATAGCCTTATTTTCTTTTTGTCTCTGTAGTGAATTTTCTCTAGTACTGCCACCCTTTCATCTGCAATTAGTGAGATGGTATGCAGTGCTTCCTGACCTCTTTAGGATAACAATAAATTTTTCATGACTTGCTTAGCCTATATCATTGCCTATCATTGGTTTTCTGTTTTGCAGACCTTGCTCTCCTCTATTCATCGGAGCTTTCTCCAGCATCTATGTCATCTTGATGTGGTTTCACTAACCTTTCTTCAAAATCTGTTGTAGTCTGCTCTTCTATATATCTAAAAAAGGAAAAAAGTATTTGGAAATATAGATATTTATGTACAATATGGGGTCATCCCATGCTTATGTATCATGGTAGTGCTTGAGCATTCTCCCATTCACTGGGCCTTCATCATTGTTTGACTCATCTAGACTTTTGAGAAAGAAGGTGTTGTTACCTTGCATAGCTTGAATTATGAATGGCCCTTTCCACAGAAAGTCAAACTTTCCATGCTTTCCTTTGTCTTCCCTCCTAGAGTCCCATTTCTGTACTTTGTCACCTATGAAAAAGTCCTCAACCTTAGTTCTTTTGTCAAACACCTTTTTGAGCTTCTCCTGTAGAACTTGGGTTCTATGATACACTTCTTCCCTTGTTTGTTGTAAGTGAATTGTCTGATTGATCCCTCTCTGGTAATCATTTGGTTCAGCCTGTATTTCTTGCAGCAATTTGATCACAGGGATCCCCAGGGAGGATGGGAACACAGCTTCTAGGCCATATACCAATTCATATGGGCTAGTACCAATAGATCTTTTTGTGGTCAATCTATCTGCCCATAGTGCATTTACCAATTTTTTATGCCAATTCTTTTTGTTCTCCTCCAAGACCTTTTTGATGATGTTGATTAGGCTTTTATTGGAGGACTCAGTTAGGCCATTGCCTTGAGGGTAATAGGCTGTTGAGTGACCTAGGGTGATATGATATTTGTGACAAAAGTTGATCATCTTCTTGGATTTAAAGGCAGCTGCATTATCTGTTATGATTTTCTCTGGGCAGCCAAATCTGGACAAGATATTAGTTTCTAGGAATTGCATGATAATTGAATCATTTTCTTGTCTACAAGGTATAACCTCTATCCACTTGGTGAAGTAATCAGTAGCTGTCAAGATCCATCTATGCTAGCCTGAGGATGAAGGGTGTATTTCTCCAATGAAATCTAAACCCCATTGCTGAAATGGTCTTTCAGTTGAAATGGGCCTGAGGGCTAAGGGAAGCAACTTCTTCTTCCCTTCAAAGATCTGACATTTATGACATGACATCACAAACTTTTTTGCATCAGAAAACAGGGAGGGCCAATAAAATCCAGCCCTTAGGATTTTGTCAGCTGTGGATTTCCAGTATAAGTGTCCTCCACAGTCTCCTGCATGAAATTCTCTTAGGACCTTATCAGCTTCATCTGAAGTTAGGCAGTTGAGTAGGACACCTTCATGATTTTTCCAAAATAACACATTGTCTATGATACAAAATTTTGCAGCCTTTAGTTTTAGAAATCTGTTTTTGGTTCTGGATAACCCTGGAGGAGCTTGCAGGTTTAATAATACAAAACATATGTTAGCATACCAAGGTGATTCTAGAAAGGCTTGATTGATTTGTGGAGTCGCCATCTCCTGTTCGTTATCCAGTTCATTTATGTCAAGGGCTTCAAAGTTAGTCTCAGTCATTAGCTTAGCTAGCCCTTGTCCTTCTATAAGCTTTGTTGGTTTAATTTCTATGTCATATTCCAGAATATTGGCAATCCATTTGCCCCTCTTGCCTTCCATTCCTTCTTGGGTCAAGATATCTTTGACTACTACATTGGGCACATATGAAATTATGTGAGAGTACAGAATGTAAACTCTGAAATCCTTGATGGCTTTTACCAGGGCATATGCTTGTTTTTCCATGATTTTGTACTTGAGTGGGGCATCCCTGAAGGCTCTACTGAAAAAGGCAATAGGTTTTTCACATCCCAAGTCATCCCTTTGCAGTAGGACAGTAGCAATTGTGTTTTCAGAGGCAAAGGAGAAGATTATAAAGTCTCTATCAAAACTAGGGCTTGTAAGCATAGGAGTTTTTGTCAGGGCTATCTTGATTTCTTCAAAGGCTTGTTTTGCTTCAATTATCCATTTGACCTTGGCATCTTTCTTGAGCATATTGTTCAACAATCTTATCAGCTCAGCCAAGTTGGGAATGAATCTTCGTAGGAAATTAATCTTCCCCAAAAAGGCTTGTAACTCCTTGATGTTTCTTGGATGGGGGACTTGCAGGATAGCCTGAATCCTATCAGGGTCAATTCTTATGCCATCTTTTGAAATTATGTTACCAAGGAGCTTGCCTTCTTCCAGGCCAAATAGTGACTTCTTTGGGTTTAAATAAATGCCATACTTTCTGCAAATTATGAACACTTGTCTGAGGTGTTTTAAATGCTCCTGGTCTGATTTTGAGAAGGTTGTTAGATCATCAAGGTAGATGACTAAGAAATCATTGATTTCTTTGGCAAAGGCTATATCCATTGCCCTTTGAAATGTGGCTCCAACATTCTTGAGTCCAAAAGGCATTTTGACATATTTGAAAGTTCCCCAAGGTGTGGTGAAGGCAGTTTTATCCTGGTCGTCTGGGTGGACTAAGATTTGATTGAATCTTGAGAAGCCATCCAATAATGAGATCCTTGAAGCTCCCACTACCCTTTGCAAGATGTGGTCCATTTTTGGTAGGGGGTAGTGGTCTTTGAGAGAGACTTTGTTTAAATTCCTCAGATCCACACAGAGTCTTATCTCCCCTATTTTCTTTCTTGTTGGTACAAGGTTAGAAATCCATTCAGAAAACCTTATGGGAGCAATTATCCCAGTTTTACTTCCTTCTCTATTAAGGGAAGAAGTACTGGATTTACTCTTCTCAGCTTCTGTTTAAAGGGTTTTTGGTTTTCTTTCAGGGGTATTGTGTGCTGGATTATTGTAGTATCATAGGACTTAAGGTCCTCATAGCTCCAGGCAAATACATCCTGAAACTCTTGGAACAATTTGATATATTCTGGCTTCTTATCCGAGGGTAGGGTTCTAGAGAGTTTAATCATTTTGGGATTTTCAGTGGTCCCAATGTTACACTCCTCTATTTCTGCATTAATGGGTTGCATCTTTGGTTTTTTAGAAAGATCATTTGAATCAAAGATGTCTTCTAAAGGAGCAAGACCTGTAGGCAAGAAATTGTCCTTTAACTGAATTACTTCTATTTCTTCTTCATTAATTTCATCCAGATCGGCCATTTTTAGCTTCTGCAAATTGGCAGGGTCAAAGGTTGTAGGATGTAATATCATATCTGTTGTTTCAGCTGATATACTAGTGTTTAGTTCATCCTTTTGGTTTGGATCCTCCTTAATGCTTGTGTCAATGTTTAAGTTTGAAAATTCCTCCTTCATGGTTAAAAAATTATTTATCTGAGTGTCATTCTCAAATACTTGCCAATTATTTATATTGTCTGGAACAGAGGGCCTATGTTTGATTTCAGCAGTGAATTGGTGCTTAGGCCCAAAAGGAAGCTTACAGGTACTTGCAAAGGTTGCTAGACTGTGAGCATGTAAGTTGTGGTTCCTAGGTATTTTGGTGAGCTGGTATTCTAGGAAGTTGTTGAGCAAGTCCGTTACAGCCAACCTATAGGACCTCAGCCTGGGATCGTTTGTAACAAAGTTTCCCTTTATCTGTTGGATAATGAGGTCTAAATCCCCTAATATTGAGACTTTGGTCACTCCTAGATTCTTTATCAGTTTGAGACCTAGTAGGAGGGCTTCATATTCTGCCATGTTATTTGTGCATCTAAAGTTAAGCCTATAGGCATGACCTAGAGCATGGTCATTTTGAGTATTATGTATCCATACCCCTGCTCCTGCTCCAAGCTTATTTACTGACCCATCAAATTCTAAATACCAACATGTTTCTTGGTTAGTATTGGTCTCAATTGATTTGCAGATTTGTTCAGTGGGCAAGTCTGGTTTTGGTAATTCTGGTGACTTGTCAGCAGACCCTGCTGTTTTAATGAGATCAGTGATCTGTTCTTCAGCAGTAATGGATAGTTCATTAACATGCCTGGTCTCCTTTGTCTCCAAGAGTTTGAGCTCAATTTTGGGGCACATATCAGCATTGTATAGTATGAAGGAGTCCATATCTAAATGGATGGAGTAGATTGGGAAATTTTGAGGTTTATCTTGGCTGCTGAACACATATTTCATGAGTGTCTCTCTGTACAGTCTCTTTGGTTGGCCAAAGACTGAAATTGTGGCATATGACATGTCTAGTTGCAAAGATCCTTGAAGCTTGGCACCCCAAGATCTTGATAGGAGCATACCATATTTAGGTGGAATGTCTACTACTACTACATCCATCAGAATTGTCTTTGTTGGATATTAGATTAGGCACACACAGAGGTCCTTGATCAGGCCTAAGCATCTGACCTGGCTGGAATGAAATGAAAATAAGTATTTATAGGGTTTGGTGATGTCTAGACCAAGTTTATCCATTACTGATTTAGGCATTAGGTTATGAGAGGCCCCTGAATAAAACATGGCATTGTGTAACACTTTGTCATGAATGTTTAGGCTTACATAGAATGGAGGAGTTCCTCCATCCCCTGATTTGCCATTGACTTCTGAGCCAAAAATCAGTTCTGGTTGGTCATCCAGAATGTTGACTGAATCCCTATTTTCTGGTACTTGCAATGATCTATTAATTTGTTGTCTGAAGACCTCATGTTTGGCTAGTTCAGACAGAGGGATTGCAATTTTCAGTTTTCCAATTTCCGTTTCAAGATTGAAGGGTTTTTCCATCTGAACCTTTATATTATGAGCAGCAAATTTTTCCTTTTCTGTTGAATTTTGGGTGAGCATGTCCTGAACAGGTATATTGTTTTGGGATGAGTTTGGGCTAGCTGTATTTTCTAGAGTTTTGCCCAAAATCTCTGTTGGAAGAAGGGGTTTGGATGTAGGTTTTACTGGAGGTTGTATGTCAGATACATCTTCCACTGTAACCTATTTTTGGGGTTTTTTATCTGAGGACTCTGCTGAGACAGCTTTGTCATTGGATTTTTTGGGCTGTTTGTTGTTTGCTTGTTTGGTATTTTCAGGTACATCTATGGTTCTACTTCTTAGTTTGTACTGTTTGTGTACTTCATAGACTGTTGTGTCATACCCTTCTCTGAAATCAAATGACTCACCTGATTTTGCCTGGAATTGTTTGTACTCTTGTGCTTGTTGACAATCTTGGGTTTGTTGATCATCTTGTGTCAAGAATACTTGTTCTAGACTATCCAAATCTATTGAGTTGATGTGGGGATCCTCTATTTGTTCACTAGTGGTTGAGGCCTCTGCATAATTCGCTTGAAATGGAGGTCTGATGTTCTGATCAGGACTAGTTCTCCCAACATTTGGGTTTTGGTTTTTTCTAAAATTTGGATTCCTAGTAGTGTTGCTTGTTTGTCCTTCCCAAGAGGACTTTCTCTCCATGGTCTCAACTCTATCTCCCAACCTTTCCATTCCCTTCATGATTGCATCTAGCTTTTGATCAAAGGTTGAGGGTTCTTCTTTGAAAGTTATTCTCCTCTCATTTTTTTCTCTAGTTCTCTTGGAAATTAGATTTACCTCTACACTTACAGCTATATTCTGCATGTCTGTAAGACTTGGAGGTGCTCTTTCTCTTAATTGATATGCCATGTCTGGGTCAAATCCATCAGGAAAATTGATCAAGGCTAGATCAGGAGGAAGTCTCAGGTTTTGAGAGATAGCATTATATACATTGTTGAACCTAGCACAGTAGTCTTGAACTGTCTCTTGTGGGCCCCTCTTCAGATTATCATACTCTGTCAGTATGTGAAGGGGGTCTTTCTTCTTTTCCCACCTGTTTAAAAAACTTAGGTATAAGGCATCAGGATTGAATATAGAATTTGCAGCCAAAGATCTGAACCAATTCCTTACATCCCCTGTCAAACTTTGCACGAAAATTTTCATTCTTACATCTTCATCATCTATCTCATAGTTCTCAAAATAGTCCTGCATCCTCTTAGTGTGCTGTTGGGCAGTATAAGTGCCAGTTCCATCAAAGTAAGTGATTTTTCCTTGATAATCTTGGGGCATTGCCCCTGGGTTTGCAGGCAAGACTAAAGGGGCATATCTAGCCATATTTACAGGGATAAAAGGGGCACCAAGAAGGAGTGGGACAGCTGGGACAACAGGGATAACAGGGACAAGAGGAGTGAAGTGTGCAGGGGATGGGGGAGTGGGGAAACTACTTTGGGAGGTGGATGAAGAGCTAGGATATGCTAGGGTAGGGTGAGGATGAACTGATGGTTTGACAGGAGTGGGAATATAGCTCTGCTGATTTGGCTCGATATCTGAATCTGAGAGCTCTCTCAGCTGTTCTTGTTTCTTTAGGATTTTGGGGATTAAGTTGGGGTTTTCAAAGATAGTTGGGGGATTAGGGTCAGGGTTGGACCTAGTGAAACGAGATTTCTTCTTTGGAGCCAGCTTCTGAGTTTTCTTTCCTTAACACCCTATGATAGGATTTTGTTAAACAGGAAGCTCATTTCTTTTCACTTGGTATTTGACATAAGGTCCCCAGTGGAGTCGCCATTGATGTTATCACTCAGGTTGTTCCCTGCTTCCTAAAGCGAATACGGCCGAGGTAACCACTGACCAATCTTGTAGTTATAGGTCCTAGCCTACCTGTAACCAGAGAGGGCTCTCTCTTTATAGTTTAGCTTTGTTCGATGAGTGTTTTAGACTAGTTATAATGCACTGTTTGTTTGAATTTGGTAGGTTGGTGAATTCTTTTAGAACTGAAGTATAGATTTACAGGACAGTTTGTTCCATTGGGCAATGGAGTTGAGATATTTTTGCTTTTTGAAAGTGGATCTGTGGAGAGAAAATGTTGTTGCAGAGCAAGTTAGGCATGTGTGAAACAATATATCAGATTTGTTGGTGAAAAATGGGAATTTTGGTGAGTGAAAGGCAGTTAAGAATCTTTCACTATGCTAATGAAGAAACATGAAAGTAATGCTTAAGAGCAGTTAAGAATTCTTAAACAGTATTCACCATGTTAGGATAAGTTTAGACCATGAGCAATTAAGAATTCATATCTATGGCTAATCCAGCAGAAAACATATTTAGAAATAGAGATTGAGCATAGGGTGTTTGGAACAAATCCTAGGCTATTCTTTTTCTCTACTTACTAAGATTATGAAAACACAAAAGTTATGGAACAAACAGGAAACACATACACAGTTAAGACAAACTTATTGATTCAGCAAATGACACAGGAATTCTGCAACAACACAGAGCTTTACATATCCATCTTAGACAGCGTTGAAACCAGCAATCTCCATCAGCAATTTTATTATCAAAAAGTCTTCAGTATACATCAGAGCTCTTCAGGAAGAATTGTATTACAACCGACCCTCAATGCGTTATCTGAGGGGATATATATACAAAAATAGGGTATAAAATATCTTAGTGGAGAGTTATGGTGCAATAAATTGCACCACCAACTCTCTTACAAAAAGTAAATGACAACATAAATATAACTTTAAATGTTGAGATAGCCGACATTCTTCTGTCAGACAGATTTGACTTTTGGCTATGGAAAGTAGGCAGTAGCAGTGCTTTAAATGCTGCGTTAATTTTGGCCTGCTATTTGGGTGGATTGCTGAGTCATCTGTATCTACTTGCTGTACCTGTATGCTGACTTGCCTACTGACCTGTCTGCTGACCTGTATGTTGATCTTTCTCGAAAGAAAAGGCAAAAGGCAAAGTGGAATTATCTAGGCAAAATTTCCAACATTGCTTGCCACCAATCAGCTGGGGGCAACTGATGTCTTCTCATTTTAACCACTGTCTCATCTGCCTCTGTGTGTCTATAAAAATTAGGAGGGACCTCAAACAGATGATTAATTTCATGCTCAATAAAGAATAGATTCTCCAGCTTGTCATAGAGGGTTTGCCCAGAGGCAGGCCCTACTTCTTCTGTGGAGCTGCTGGATGCTGTGATCTGGTTTTCAACATAATTGTTGATCCTTGTCATATACTGATTATATGACAACAGTTGTCTTGTACCAGTCACTAAGTTTGGCAGTCCTTTGTCCTATAAAATAGCCATTTTAGCTCTGAATTCATCTATCTCAACCTTCATTTCCTGACATTTCCTCTCCAGTGTCTAAGTGAAATTCCTCAATGTCAGTACCTTCTTGGCTGTGAGGATTGTATCTGTTCTTCTGTCTATTTGTAGAGCAGCCAATTCTTCCCTAGTGCGGTTATTGAGAAAGTGAATCATTTTGGTGGCCTGCTCAGGCATTATTCCCAGGGCTCTCCTGGCTCTCTGAATCTCTACATGAGCTATTTCTATCAGCTCCACCTGTTCAAAAATTGCTTGAATGGACCTCCATTGGTCCTGTATAGATTGGTCAATTTTGGCCCAAATAATATTTTTTATTTCTGCTAGGGTCTTACCTAGCATCAACTCTTTCTCTAGAGTTTTTACTTTGGCTTCCAAGGCCTTTATTTCTCTTTGCTTCTCTACCACAATCATCTTTGATTTGTCATAACTGGCCTCCAGCTTGGCCAGTTTTTCCTTAGCAATATTTATTTATGTGACTTGGTTTTCTAGCTCTTTGACAGCCTTCATCAATTCCTCCATGCCCGTGCTGGATTCTGTTGCTACTGTGGCTTCTACTGTTGCTCCAGTTGCTGATGTAGCTGTAGTAGGTGCTGGAGCAGTAGGAGGGGCTGCTGTTACTTGTGCTGGAGGGGCATATTGAACGTTTGTTGAGGTTTGAGGTGGCTGGGAGGCAGATTCCCCTTTCTTGTCCTGTATAGCTTTTTTTAACTTTGCCTCCATCTGTAGTATCCTTTGGTTCATGACTAGGAGCAGCTCCATAGCATTGTCCACCTATTTTTCTTGTGCAAGCTCTGCTGTGTCATAATGGATGGTAGGAGGCAATTTTGCCTGTTTCCTCAATGCAGCTATATCATCCTCCTTTTTCTTCATAAGGGCTCTAACACCCTTTGGATCTTTGGGGTCATGTCCCAAATCAATAATTATGTCCTCCAAAGTTTTTATTCTATTGTCTTTTGCGGAGGAGGACAACCTTTCCAAATCAAGCTGTCTGTTTGTGTTCTTCAGGGATTATTTTAGCTGATGGGCCAGCATTGCCCTGTCAACAAGTGTTTCATACACCATCTCCCCAGTTTGTTTGTGCAGCTCAATTTGATCCATGGGGTGTATGTCTTTAGCAAAGACCTCTAGATTTGTCTTGTAATAATCTGCTGTGGTCTTCGGGTGTGGGACTTTGGGCTTTAGATGAGTGAATATCATCTTTTCTTCCTTTAGATCAATGGCAGCCATTAATCTTTGCTTTTTGGTTGGGGTTGTGATCAGGAATTGCTCATAGAGTTGCACTCTTAGCAACTCATTTTGTGCCTTAATCTCCTTGAAGCCCTCTTTAACTGTGGCTGGCTTTTTGCCCTGCAGTCTGGAGGAGGACACCTCCACAGTATGCTCTTGAGCCTACTCTAGCTGAAATGAGCTAGTGGCAGTCTGTTGGCTCGTTTGTTTTTCTTTGCTTTGGCTTTCTGCCAGCTCCTTACTTATGTCTCCTTCTTCTGCTTCAGGGTCTACCCTCGGCCTCTTGGCCTCTTCTTCTCTATCTCTCTTTTTCCCTCTCTCATCATTGAGAGGGGTCTGCAAAACTGGGTTTTGAGTTTGTTCAGTTTGCAGGGGAGGGGCTTGTCCTGATTGCTGGTCCTTTGAAGTACTAGGCTGCCCTGTTTCTATCTCCTGTTGTTCATCCATCTTCTCCTTTCCTTTTGTGGTGGTTATTGTTGCTGGAGCCTGCTAGATGTCCTGTGTTGTTGGGGCAGTAGAGGTACCTTCTCCTGCTTGGACTGGTTGCTTGAAGACCTGTTGATAAGAGTCTAAGTCAAGAGTTTTTTCCAAGTCCCTTACATTCTGCTCCATTATTTCTTCCTGAGTCAATTCCTCTACTATTGATTCAGGCACCCATTCATCTTGATTAGAAAAATGTTGTACTTGAGGGAGTGGGGCATGTTTATAGGCTAGCAGCCTATATTTAACCCTCCTTGCACTGATGAAACCTTCAGGGTCATAAGGGACCCACCAGAAGCTTCTCTTGAGTTTGAGCTATTGTCCTAGTATTTGGTCAGCTTCTTGCCAACCATCTTTTTTGTTCATGGTAAATGGGCCTAAGTGGTCCCTGAACTTCAGGTTGGCTTTCTTCTTGGCACTGTGAAAGTGTGTTAGGTTGGAGTTTATAAGCTGTCTATAGTACTCCAGGGAAAATAGCCTCATAGGGACATACTTTGGGAGCTTGTAGGGACAGAGCTCACAGCCATAAATTCTGATTATAGTGTGGTTCTGGTACAAGTACCAATCACCAATTTTGTAGCTTCTGGATAGCTGCAATATTTTCTGCATATCCTTGGACAATCTGATAGGAGGAGTCCTCCTCAAGAGGCATGTAACTGGATATACAAGCTAATCAATGAATTCGCAGTATGAGTAAGGGGAATTCTGTACTTGGTGGAAGACTGAAGACCAGAAGATCACAGACCTTCTCTCACCCTGTGAGTCTAGCTTCTTGATTGAGCACTGTAAGCTATCTGTCTGGTAGTACAAGAATAAGTGATAGATGTATGAGGAATATCTGAATATTGCCTCCCTATCTAGCCTTGTCAATTGATCATGTATCTTATTGGCAATGTACTTGGCATAATTGTATTTCATAGCAGGGGGCTTCATCAGGCTATATGCAGAGAGCATGACCAGCACAGTCAGATCAACATGTTTGTTTGTGGTGAACCCTAGCACAGAGGTCAGCATATCTACCAGTAGCTTGCCAACCTCATTGAGATCTTCATAGGAGAAAGGGGGTGGCCCAGAGGGTTGGCAGTCTGCCTTCATGAATTTCCTGGCTATGGCAGTGTTGTGCTATGCAAACAACCCCCCATTTCATATTATTTTTATTCATAAAAACATTAAAATATGAAATAGGTCCCTTTAAAAATAAAATTGATATTAAAACTTTTACTTTATAAAAGTTCGATAATCAAAGGAGCGCTTTATGAATGACCCTTTAAAAGAAATATCTATTTAAAAAATGGAAATAAAGCAAATATTCAGTTTATTGTAATAAAGCGATCGGAGGATCGCATATTGCAATAACATAAAGGATGCAACAAAAGACTTCCCCCGATGCGATAAAGCTATCGGCGATCGATAATCAGCAATCCCCTTGTGCACCACTTAAGCGCCCCATATCAAGGCCCCGATGCGATAAGCTATCGGCGATTGGCAATCGGCGCATCCCCTTTATTGTTACAAGCATTGCGCATATGCCTTTTGCCGATGCGATATCGCAATCGGCAATCGGTGGGTCCCCTCGTTTCATTTCTATTGCGCATATGCCTCTCGCCGATGCGATATCACAATCGGCGATCGGCGATACTCAAGCATTGTTAAAACCAGTCATGCGTCCCCCCCCGATGCGATGCGATAAGGCACGGTTTTCAATAGAAAGCCGTTAAAGTGATTGGAAAGCCCGATTTAATGATATTTAAGGCATAATCATTCCCGCTCGGCCGCCAATAGGTCCATTGCATGCTTTAAGAGATCTTTCAACCAAATATTGGTATAATGGGCATTTATAAGGTGGCAGGCTCTATACGGTCACTTCATGAATCCATGTCCTAAGATCTGCCTATAGATCGTCTCCGCGCCGTTTTACAAAAGAAAAATATATCAACGTTCCTCTTTTCATTTTGCTATCAACTGTGAGTTTTATTGCTATCTCTGTGTTACGCCAAAATCACCTCTCTGTGTAGAATACAGTTTTACAAAGAAATTCGAGCATGATGGGTAAAAAAGTCGAAGAAAGTTGCAGGTGTTTCTAATCCACCAATTGCAGCACAAGCAGTAGTAAACAGCAAAAAGGGCCTGATATCCGACACAACATGCGCAGGCCTTGCCAGAACAACTTGGCAAGGAACTTATGACTTGATAGAAGCCGAGAAACCAACGCAGACGGTAGAAGAAGCCACTGCAGATTCATTGAAGAAATCAGAGTGCACTCTTAAGGATTTGGCCGATTCCTTCCTCCATAGGATAGCAGCAAGGGAGTAAATGCTCCCATATACCAATGTCGTCAAATGGGCAATTGAAGAAATGCCCATCATAGACCGAACTTTCATCGCAAAGGACGGGAGGATTTTTGGGTCATTTAAGCCAGAAGATCTGAGGCAAATGTATCATTTTCCTAAGCCAGAGAAGATATATAATAGCGCCTTTTTGGAGAAATTCGCAAGCGAGAACGAGATTGAG
>APFE031611576.1:1087-39147 GCA_000404065.3 Pinus taeda
TTTTTTTTTTTTTTTTTTTTTTTTTTTTTTTTTTTTTTTCAGCTGGAGGTGACTCAAACCTTCCATCACTATCAAGAATAGAAGAGGTGACAACAGACAAGTGGCAACAGACATCCTTACCTGAGTCCTCAAGAGCAAGTGAATTTGTTTGAAGGTGAGCCATTGATTAAGATGGAAAAATTAGTTGAGGAAACACAACCCTGATCCAATTTGTAACTTGTAGGCCTAGCTCGATTTGAAGGAGGACTAGCCTTAAAAAGGTACAATTGACTCTATCAAATGCTTTGTTAAGGTCCATCTTGAAAATGAGGGCATTCTGTTTTTTGGTTTTAATACAATGAAAGACTTCTTGCACAATGCCTATGTGGTCATAGATTTGTCTCTCAGCTAAGAATCCAAATTGATTAGGAAATGACTTCTTAGATAGGAACTCCTTGATCCTATTGGATTACTTTAGCGATTATTTTATAAATGAGATTACACAAGGAAATAGGTCTAAAGTCCATAGTGGACTTAGGCTTTGAGTATTTTGGAATCAGGGTTATGTAGGTAATATTGATGGCTATTGAGACTTTTCTAATTCTTTTTTATTCCTCCACCATTTATTTTAAATTTTTAATTAATTTTAATATAAAATGATTGTATGACATTGAAATAATTTATTTATCACCTAAAATAAAAATAAAATATTTTTACCATATCTTTTTAAAAACTGAATTTATATTATTAATATCTTTAAATAATTTAATTAGAACTAATTAATTACATAATTTATTGAATATTTTATTACCATGCATATCAAAGTGATAATGCCAGTATTAATATTTTCAAATGATTTTAATTAAAACTAATTGATTACCTGATTTATTTTCGGTATTTTATTATGGTGCATATCAATTCGAAATTTAATATTTAAAAAATCACGCATCACTTTTATTTTAAATCATAAAATGTACCTCAAGAAATAATAATTCAAAAAATAAATTAGGAAAAGAAAAATAAATGAAATTACAGCAAAGTGAATTATATGAGACTCTGTTTGTGAACGGTCTCACCCCCAAATGGTTAACCACGATGTGTTCAAATACTTTCATAGAATGTTACCTCCAATTGACACCTAACCTCTGGTTGACCGAGTTCTCGGTATCTATTAAAAAAAATAAAAGTTTAAATACCGTTGCACGTCAAATTTGGTGCTGCATATGGCTCAGTATTCGTAGAAATAAATTTAATTTTTTGTTTTTATTTTCCAAATTAATTTCTTTAAATTTGAATTGAATTTGTCCCTGTATTTCAATCTTGCTCTTAATATTTTGTTTTGGGTTTTGATTTTGGTTTTATTTTTTGGGCTATTTCTTATATATTTATGTCTTAGTTTTTGTTTAGGATTTATTTATTATTATTATTTTTTAAGTCTTTTATTAAATTTGATTTGAGTTTTTACTCTTGATTGGGTGAGCCAGAGGACATAGCCATCAAAGCTTTCATAATGAAAAGCACATGAAGTAATGGTGCCACCGTCTTCCACACGCTTGAAGCGCACGGTGTGGTGGTCGTTGGTAGGCTTAAGGCACGCAAGAAGAGGGAAGGTGGCAATTGCATGCAGTTGAGTTTACTGACTGCAAAGAGGGATAACAGTTCAGAGGGTGCAAGCACAGAGGTGATGACGTTGAAAGTGGAGCAATGAGGTTGAAAAGGCAAGGAGATATGATGTCTCCAAACACGAATTATCAGGGATGTTAACTGGCTCTGCCTACAATCCATTATGCTTCCCTATGTCTGGTCCGGTAACTAGGGCTTGCATGGGGCACAGGGTTTGTGTGGGTGAGCAACTTGGGCAGTGGAATTACCCTGGAGGAGGAGGGCTGCAGGAATAATCCCAGGTCCATGGGGTCTACTCGAGTGTCTTTCAAGTTCGGCATTCTGTTATCTCGCATGGGGATTATAGGGTTGGCACAGAAGGGAGTCTGCTTGAGTGAATTCTTGTTTATTGTATGCCTGGCAAAGTCGGGGGTCAAGGGTTGGGAAGCGACAATTGTCTTTATGTTAAAACCACTCTGGTTCCTGAAATGCTCTGACGCTAAGCCCCTAAGGAGCGTTAGTTGGGGGGAGACTGTCACGAGATGGGGTCTTCTGAAATTGGGGAGTTGGCATGTTGGGAACATTGGCTAGGCCAACTTCGGCTGGCCGCAGGGAAGGGGGGTGGTTAGCAAGCTATGGGCAAGGTGCCTCATGGGGGCTCAGGTTCAAATGTCGAGTCGCTGGGAGGATTGGAGTCACGCTAAGCAGAGGCTAAGCTAGGGGGAATGGGGGCAAAGGCAGTCAGCAAGAGGTAAAGGAGATGAGGGGCATGGTTCCTATAAGCTTGGCCTCTGGGATACAAGCTTGGTAGGTGGCCATGCACCTCGCTTCCCTGACCACAATCACAACGCGCATAAGGTGGGGGTCATGCAGGGGCGTCTTGGGAGTCTCAGGTGGAGGTTCCTTACGCTCAGGGGTTATGAGCATCAATCATGGGTAGCAGGTTTGTTGCATTGGCAGAACCTTGGGATGACGACAATATATAAATTAACATTTTGGAAATTATGATTTCTTGTACCCATAACAGGTCAGTCACAAGGTAACTTTCCTTGGCTGAGAAAAGTATAGAGGTTTGTCTTTGGAAAACATCTGAAGTTGGCAGGAAGGTATAGGTGTATTGAGGCTATGGGTCGAGCAACGACTGCCAAGGGACGAGGGAAGAGATCATGGGGGAGCTAGGCCGAAGCTGAGCCGAGCACTGCGGGGAAACGTCGTGGTAGAAAGCATGTGGCTAACCTGATCTAGGAAGCGACGACTGCTTATGCGGATGGAAGCAGAGAGGAAATCAAATGGCTCATAGCAAAATGGGAGGAAAATATAAATCGCCAAGCGAGTGTTGAGGCATTAGACACGAAGGATTGGAAGATCCTAATTCCGGACCCGGGACACACCAAAGGCTGAGAGGTGGAATAGAAACAATCCATATATATGTATTGGCTCATGAAATGCCTCTTGGGCAAGGCCATGGAGCAAATCTAGATCACTGTTGTCCAGGACTTTCCAAGTTATAAACAATACTTTCAAAAATTGAAACAGGATGGCTGCTTGGATTGTATAGAGAAACATTTCCCATGCATGTTCGTGTCGACTGAGTTGCTAGGCTTTAGTGCGAAAGATCCAGTCCCAGTTGCATCGACATTCGTCGAGCAGGAGGAATAGAAAGTTGACTCTTATTCTTTTTTTTTATTAGTTTTCATGCAGATAGCTTTTAATTTACAGTTTGCAGTGATATATATATATAGACAGCGAGAATGTGGTTGTGGACATGAAAATCAAATTTGTATAGCTTGGATAGATTGACTAAGTATTTTTTGCTACTAAACGACTTATATTGCGGTTAGGTGGTCAACAGAGTTGGTTTCTTGATGAGCAAATTGAGACCACCTAACCAAGATCTATATGGTTGTAACATGCTTACTTATTTTATAATGAAAAAAATGATTCGAGCTTTGATTTGTCATATCTATATTAAAATATATGGTGAACATTATATTGTCTAAGGTACTGGATATATTTTTCATATAAATCAATGTTTTATTGAATTTGCTTCTTTGTTGGCTTTTTGTTATTATTAGTCGATTGCTACCTCAAATTGTTGTATTCTTGTAATCCAAAAATGTTGTGTACTCGATCTTTTTGGGTGGTGTCCAGCTCTTTCTATTTAAATGATTAGGTAAAAAAATATATATTGGGGAATGTCTCCTTGTGGGACGTAATAGTTGTTTCATTGGGATGTTATCCCTCCACTCTTTTAAATCCCACATGCCTGTCATCATAAGGCTAGAAGGATAGGCGTCTTATTGGAGTCTAAGATTTTTAGAGTGGTATGCGAACTATATTAAGCTAAACTATGAATTTTTGATATATGTGGTTTGTGTTCTTGTGTTCTCACAATTTTGCATTGGAGCGTTTTGGAGTCGTGCCTCGTAAATTATTTTGCGAGTAATTATCACAGCCCATCATAGTGAAGACAATGATAATTTAATAGTCAACAATAATAATGATAATTTAATAAAGAAATGAAAACAAGTTTAAATAATGTCCTAATAATATTAATGTAATCTATATTAATTAAGGAGGTAATTAAATATAAAGATTAATAATAAGGTTATATTATTACTAATAATAATTGATAAATATATTAATATAAGTTTAATTAATTAATAATTATGAGGTTAATTAATATAATACTAATTAAAATGATTAAAAATTAAGTAAATTGATTAACATAATAGTTAATTAATGATTAATAATAAGGTAGATTAATAATAATTAATAAGAGGGTTAATTAATGTAATAAATAATGTAATTTACGTGATATTGTTTAAGATAATGTGGTAAAATAAATTTGATTAGCAATAAATGTGATTAATAATGTGGACCATGATTTGCTAAGCTTCCATCCATCATCACTATTTAAGTTGTTTTTTTTTTGTGTTTTTTTTAAAGATTTTTTTGATTTTTCGTTTTAAATAATAATCAATAGACCCAATAACTCTTGCAAACATATGCGGTGTTGGATTATTTTTGAATATTTAGCTAAAACAGGTATCTTATATATGCTTTGTAAACAATTACATATATCTGGCGAGATTACTAATCTTATCAACCTTTTTACTTAAAAATATAAAAAATATATGAGTTTTAAAAAATTGAGAATATTCAAACTAAAAACTGATATATTTGAGACACTGAACATGGTGGCAAAATAACCCTCGAAAAGGAGTAGCAAACAGAGAAATAGATGGAGCAATGAAAATATCTATACGTTGAATCCAATAAAACAAGAAGCAGAAAGGGTTTTAAAAAAATTTCAGACATAAAGAGGCTAGAAGTGTACCAAAAAAATGAGACATAAAGAGGTCAGCAGTGTCCAATATTCAAGAAGATAAAAACATTGAATCCCCCGCATTTAAAAACAGAAAGGATACACATAAAGATGACAAAAGTGTGGAGTAGTATCAGAGAAGAATGAATCTGATTTAACGCTAAAATGTGGCACGCTTCCCAACCTGAGGGATGAGGACTCCGCAAGGATAATGTTTAAAATGGCAAAGGAAGTGCAAGTGACAAATATTAGAGGGGCAAGAATTGTAAGGTGACCCAATAAACAACAAAGCATTTATTATCCACATTTGGAAAAAATCTTAGGGTGCCACTTTTTCAAAAGAAAACTAAGAAAGCATGATTTGCCTCTTTTAAAAGCTATTGAAGGAATGTGCAGATTAATAGTTATGCTTTACCATTGAACTTCCTAGGTTTGCCATAAATGCGCAGAAAATATTAAATTATTGCAATCCTAAAATGATTTGCATTACAAAGGGAAAGGGAATGGATACCTTATAAATAAATAATGATATTGTAACCAGGGATCTAATAGCACTACTAACTTATTAAATTAAATATCTTTTTATATAACAAAGTTGTTTTGCATTCTAATCATATCTTTAATTATAATTTTCAATTTTAATTATAATTTCCAATGTTAGTATTTGTACTAAATGTTGCAAAGAAAACTTTGTAAGTCAAATTCTTGAAGCAACGTGACATATAGAAAATCACTGAATATAAAAATTAGCAAACAAAATGCCATTCAAAAAAATATTTACACAATTTGGCCATCAATATCAACCTCTGATAGATTTCATGGGGGATGTGCATGGACCTCCTTCCTATTCTTATACTCATACATCTTGGTAAATAAATGACCAACATATGAGACTGACCAGAAACCAGAGCTGTTGTGGATGGATTCTCAGACAAAACAATCTCATACTCATCTCCATATGAACTCATTCCTTTTGTCATCATCTGCCAAAACATGGCCCCTGCACCTGCTCCTCCCCATCTAGCAGATGCATATACATGTTTATAAACCACATCACGTGAATTGTCTCTCTCACTTGTGTGAAATCATGGGTCTTTGTAAGATTTCCCAAACTCTATAAACAAAACTTTTTTCAATATCTTGCTTCCATCTTCAAGGTGGCTCTTTATCCAACTCTGCAAAAATGAAAGCTGGGTCGCCTCATCTACCCCAGCATGCCTTTAAAATTTCAAATCACACTTCAATTTATTAGTGCAAACTCAAACATTGTCACCAAGTAATGAACATGTGTTACTATAATAATGAACTGCATGCCTATAATATTACATGAATGAAATTAATGCAGCAGTTGTTGTGACTCAATTAATTTATGTAAAAACCCAACATCTTGAATATAGATAGAAGTCGAGAGAACAGATCTAACTTTGTAAAAACCTATCAATCTCAAGCTTTTAATCACTCATATACAGTATAAACATGGGAAGAAAAGATAGAGACATAGCATATCACAGGATAGGAATGAACTGTTGCAAAATAAAATCCTTTGATTTGGTTATTGGTGATGAAATTTGTTCCCACAAAGAATCCTCAGTTGATCTCTCTTTTGTATTCTCCATAAAAACCTTCCAAACCAGCATCAAGAAGGTGGTTTCCATCAATGGATTTGATATGGCTAGCCATCTCCTCTATCCATCCCTGTTTGATCATCACAGTCAAAGCATTAACATGTTTACTCACAACACTTACCATCATTACCAAAATAACGAATTGCTAGAAAGGAAAATTTTAAACAGAACTCTACCAAACTATGAATATAGAAGATATGGTGTTCAACAATAGTAACGAGACCTTAAACTAACATCCTTGATTTAATCTCAAATTACATTTGTTTTCCATTTTCCAGTTCTAATTCAAAGAAAAAAGGTGATATTTGACCTGGATGGTCCTCCCACAAGGGTCACTTTGATATTGAGGCTCATTCATGGGCTCCCATGCAAATATTGTAGGGCCATCCTTGTAGGCTACTTGAGTAATGCTTTTCACTCTAGTCAACACAGTTTGCAAGAAAATGCATTATTGAATGCAAATTTGATATTAAAAAAAACTCATTCACCATCAATCCAAAATCCTTACTAACAACCAAATAATTTATTGAGAAGAAAACCAAAACTTAAAAAAATAAACTAAGAAAAAAATAACAAGAATATTCACTTCTTCCATGTTATCATCATCAGATTGTTGGTGACAAGTATCCTTGCTTGCATGCTTGGTTTATCAATCAAATTAAATTGAAATGGAAAATTGTCATATATGAACCAAGTCACATTGTGTCTACGTAGTAGGGCTATGTAGGAGTACATAGGATGATAAGAAACATGTGAACACTACTAACTAGGATTTCTGAATCTGAGCCAAGCATTGGTAGTGAAATTAGATGTTTTGAAGACAAACCAAATTTGGAGAAGTAAATGACCCTTTACTATGTAGAACTTTGAAATCTACTGTAAGGGGTTCGTTGTAATTTGTATATCCTATGAGAAGAAGAAGCACCACCTGGTGATTGAAAACTGCATGTCATCAAGCTCTTGAAGAAAGGATTAAGCCAATTCTTACTCTCAATAAGATTGATAGGCTCTTCCTTGAGATACAAGTTGATGGGGTGGATGCTTATCATACCTTATCAAGGGTTATTGAGAATGTGAATGTGGTCATGGATACTTACGAGGATGATATGCTTGGGGATGTTCAAGTTTATCCAAAGAAAGGGACAGCTGCATTCTCAGCTGGGCTTTACATAAGACATTTTAAGACATTTCTTTTGGCAAAGGGATTTCTACCTTTGCAAACTATAGTTCCTCTTTCTTGGAATCATGTTTAATTTCTATTTTTTAAAGCTTTGATAAATGAATAACATTGTTATATCTAGCCTCATCAAATATTGTATGCTTAAACTTCTTTACCCAGACAATTCCTATTAATATTTAGGGTACTTACTACCACCAAATTGATGCAGGAGCATCTGGTTAACAGGGCGGAGATAGAAAGAAGGTTGGCATGGTTTCTGAGAAGGACAGAGAATATAGCTCGCAGAACGGACAACATGTTTGTTTCGTCTTTATTTTTAATTATTTTTATTATTTGTTGTTTTTGGTTTCTGTTTAAAATGCCTAGAATACTATAACAAATTCTAATTAGGAACAATAACATTAGTTAGAATCATTAGTCGCTGAGTAGTTATTTACTATTGTAAAAACAGACAAAGGGAAACAAGCTAGCCATGAATAAAAGTCAAATAAGAAATAACTGATGTAACTGATAATTGAACAACTGACAGTTGTTATCGAACTGCCTGAGAACCATGTATAAAAATGAGGGAAAGCAAGCCCATAGGGGTTCTGTAGTGAAAAGTGAAAAGAAAGAACATAAATAAAGATATACATCTTGTTTTTTTCCAGTGCACAAACAACTCTTACGTGCATCCTCAAAAATAAATAGAGAATGTACAATTCCATGTTGTGCCTACATTTTATTTTTCTTTCATGTACAAAACCTATTACATGTTCTTGACAGACTTCGAACCAGCAGAAGGACAAACAACCAAACGAGAGGTAACACCGACCAGCACTGGTCACGAGTTATAGCGCCCAAACAAATACATTTACAAGGTATGCAAATGAAAATGAAGGCGATACAAGTTTTATTTCCACACATAATTAACAATTCATCTCAGCATAAATACAAATATTAACAGTCCATCTCAGCATACAAAATTAGTGTTCGACGCAGCTTCAACCCTACCTAGTTCACAAGCCTAGGGTTTTGACCAAAAGTCATGAACACAAACCGTGGCAAGAACTACTCTCTACAGTAGCCAACCACCAAACCAAAGACCCATACAAGAATCCATTACAGACAAGAAACAAAAACAAATCTACCCAAAAGGTATCCAAAATAGCCGGAAGCCAATGCATTCGACCTAGTGAACGGTTCCACCTGCGTAGGGACGAAAGGAGGAAGGGTTAATTTCCAACCCTTGAAGAAAAGCGGGAAACAGAGAAATTGAAAGGGAAATGCAGAGAGCATGAGCAAGAAATCATACCTGAAGGTGAGCCACGACTGCAAAGCAAAACCCTCGAACGAACGAACCCTGCTCATAGAGGAGCCAAACCATTAGAGTCTAAATAAGCTGTGGTAAAGAAATTTGGCAGGGAACGAGAGCTTACGAGTTGAAATAGACGAGAGCCGAACAGGGCAAGCCGCGAAATCCATCCAAATTGGAGGCTGACGAACCGAGAATGCAACCAGAAATGCCATTAACTTATAATGCTCAAATAACCATGGACTCTTGAGAGAAACGAACAAACAACATCGTGACAAACAACAACACCAGTGGGAAGCGCCAAACGACAGAGGAACAAACATACAAACGATACAGTAGCGAACTTACCAAAGTGACACCAGACCATCGAGGCATACAAGCCGGACCTGGAGCAACAGAACCACAACCAAACGTTTGCCATACAGTTAACCGAGCAGGCAGAGACCACATTGTGTTTTCACCACAGACAATACAATGAATACAAAGGAAAAATCGCAGAGACTGTAGAGCTAAACTACCAAGTAACAATAATAACCCAAAGGGTGCGAACAGGGTAAAACCCAAGCGAGAACTTTCCAGGATCCCGAGAAGGGACAGTTGTCCACCGATAAGACCACCCCAGTACATGCCAAGTTGATTGTAAATCAAACTGAAATTAATACCAAATCAATCGTATATTGTCCGGTTCATAGAAGTGTTACACATCAGCTTAGGAGTGGTGGGACCACGTGGGCTGGCCCCATCAAGTGGTATCAGAGCAGCGTTTTGAGGAAGTAGAGGAAGATGGAAGTACAAAGATGAGGACGCGGAAGAGGTGCACGTAGAGGAGCAGATGAAGGATTGAGAGAACAACTGAGAATCCTTACAGCTCGCTTAGAAGCAGTAGAGGCGGGTAGGCAACGAGACCCGGAACTTGGGGATGATAGTGAAGACGAGGCAGAAACTGTTACAAATGGGTTAGAGGAAGAAGCCCCAGAGTTGAGGCTATTGCGATCAGTTTTGTTAGCCAGCAGCAAGCCCAAACCGGAGATCCCTAATTATGATGGTAGTCTGTCCATGGATGTCTTGTTGGATTGGGTGAGTGAATTAGAAAAATATTTTGAAAATGAGGAGATCAATGAGAACAAAAGAGTTAGATTTGCTGTGACCAAGTTAAAAGGACACGCTGCCCTATGGTGGGATAGTGTCCAAGCGGATAGAAGGCGAATGAACAAACTGCCAATAAGAAAATGGCCAAGGATGGTGGGAAAACTGGCCAAGGATGGTGGAAAAACTGAAGGGTAGGTTTTTGCCTAAAGACTACCAGGTTGAACTTTATCAACGAGTACAGAATTTAAGGCAGAAAGGTATGACTGTACAAGAATACACAAAAGAATTTTATCATGTAAATTTACGTGCTGAGGATACTCCCGAAAAAACAGCAAGGTACGTGAATGGCTTAAGAATGGAAATATTGGATGAGATTAGCATTCTCTCTCCCCGAAGTGTTGAGGAAGCCTTTCAAAGTGCTGTAAAGGCGGAGGAAAAAATCAACAGGAGACAGAACAATAGGAGAGGGAGAGGAAATGGCAAAGGATGAGGACAGCCCTATGGCAGAGGGAGAACTGCCGCAAATAACGAGGAAGGCAACAGTTCCAGAGCTTCAGGGACAACAGAGAAAGGAGAAAGCACCAGAGGAGGTCGGCCATATTAGCAGAGATGAGGAAATGGCCATGGAAGAGGGACTAATGTCCAGTGCTACAGGTGCCATAAGTGGGGGCACAGATCCTTCGAATGCCCAGAAGCTGAGCATGCGGACCAGAGGGGAACACTTGTTGCACAGCCTGAGGAAGCTGAAGCACAACCTCGGGAGGTAGAAAATATGGCAGAAATAGGGGAAGCTTTAATTTTAAATAAAGTGTTGTTGAAACCAGCCAAGGATGTGGTTGAATAGACCCAGCGAAAAGCACTATTCCGAACAGTTTGCAAATCACTTGCAAAGTGCTGTAAATTGATAATAGACAACGGAAGTACAGACAATTTGGTTGCCACCGAAATGGTGGAAAAGTTGGGACTGAAGCGACTTAAACACCCCACACCTTACAGGGTGTCATGGCTACAGAAAGGCCACCAATTATTAGTTGATGAACAGTGTGAAGTTGAATTTCGCATTGGAAAATATCACGACACGGTGGTCTGTGATATTATGCCAATGGACGTGTGCCATATACTGCTGGGGAGACCGTGGCAGTATGATCGGAAGGTGACACACGATGGGAAGACAAATTGTTATAAATTTGTGAAAGATGGGATCAAACATACACTTGTACCCGTCAAGGAAGAGGATGCAGTGGAACCGAGTGGAACAAAGGCACTATTAATTGGAGGAAAACAGTTTGTGAAGCAGATTGAGGAAAATGAGGTCAATTATGGAATTGTGAGGAGGACGAAACCGATGTTGCTAAACACAGAAAAATCAGAACTGCCTAAATAAATTCAGGAGTTG
Organism: Pinus taeda; assembly: GCA_000404065.3. Classification (NCBI taxonomy): domain Eukaryota; kingdom Viridiplantae; phylum Streptophyta; class Pinopsida; order Pinales; family Pinaceae; genus Pinus; species Pinus taeda. Next base: position 12,581 of record APFE031611576.1, read on the forward strand.
TTGAAAGAATTTCAAGACATTGTGGTTGATGATTTACCTGATAAATTGCCTCCCAAGAGGAGTATCAGCCATCACATTGACTTTATACCGGCAGCAAGCTTGCCAAACAAGGCTGCGTACAGGATGAGTCTGAAAGACAATGAAGAAGTTTGCAAACAAGTGCAGGAGTTGCTGGATAAGGGACTGATCAGAGAAAGTTTGAGCCCCTGTGCAGTAACAACAATACTTGCACCTAAGAAGGGTGGAGAATGGCGAATGTGTACAGATTCGCGGGCTATTAACAAAATCACGATTCGATAAAGATTTCCCTTGCCCAGGATGGACGACATGATGGACTGTCTTAGTGGGGCAACTTATTTTACAAAAATAGATCTGAAGAGTGGATATCATCAGATCAGGATTAGGGAAGGAGATGAGTGGAAGACAACATTTAAAACCAATGAGGGACTGTACGAATGGCTGGTCATTCCATTTGGATTAAGCAATGCTCCTAGTACCTTCATGAGATTGATGAACGAGATGTTAAAGGAATTTATTGGCAAGTTCGTGATAGTTTATCTTGATGATATCTTGATCTTCAGCAGAACGAAGGGAGAACATCTTCAACATGTTCGAAGGGTGTTAGAGAAGCTACAACAGAACAAACTGCTGATAAACTTGAAGAAATGCACTTTCCTGCAGAAGGAGCTGGTCTATTTGGGATTTGTGGTTGTAGAAAATCAACTGAAAATGGACCCAGAAAAGATTGCAGCAATTATAAATTGGCCGTCACCAAAAACCTTATTTGAGGTACGTAGTTTTCATGGACTGGCAAGTTTTTATCGGAAATTTATTAAAAATTTCAGTGAAATCTGCGCACCAATGTTAGAAACCATTAAAAAGGCAAGTCAACCTTTTTGCTGGACCAAGGCGGCAGAAGACAGTTTTCAGCTTTTGAAGCGGAAGATCACGGAGAGGCCAACCTTGAGACTGCCCGACTTTAATAAACTTTTCCAGGTTCGATGTGACACAAGTGGAACAACTATTGGCGCTGTGCTCAGTCAAGAAGACAGACCAGTGGCGTTTTTTAGTGAAAAACTAAATGAGAGTCGGCAGAAATATTCCTCATATGACAAGGAATTTTATGCAGTGGTCCAAGCTTTGAAACATTGGAGACACTACCTACTGGGTAGTGAATTTGTTTTGTTCTCTGATAATTCAACATTACAATATGTAATGCAGCAACACAAGTTAAACCATAAGCACGCCAAGTGGGTAGAATATTTGCAGAGTTTTACTTTTGTGTTAAAACACATAAGTGGGCAAGCCAAAAAAGTGGCAGATGCTTTGAGCAGGAGAGCCTTGCTCCTACAGGAAAGCAACATACAGGTGATGGGATTCGAACATATGAAAGATTTGTATCAGACGAACACAGATTTCAAGGAAGCTTTTGAAGCCTGCCAAAATCCCGTATTGAGAAACGCAAGCCCATGGTTAGACTATAATTTACAGGAAGGATTATTGTTCCGAGGTGGGCAGTTATGTATCCCAGACTGTTCAATGAGGGAGAATATAGTACGGGAGAAGCATAGTGGTGGATTAGCGGGACATTTCGGAATCAACAAAACTTTGGAGCAACTCAGACATTTTTATTATTGGCCTAAAATGAACAGGGATGTACAAAGATTGGTAAACTGGTGTAAAGTCTACCAACTGTCCAAGGGACACAGTCAGAATACTGGACTTTACACACCACTACCCGTTCCAAGCAGGCCATGGGATTCAGTCAGCATTGAATTTGTTCTCGGACTGCCTAGAACACAGTGGGGGTATGATTCGGTAATGGTGGTGGTAGATAGATTTTCAAAAATGGCTCATTTTATTCCTTGCCGGAAAACTAGTGACGCCACGTATGTGGCACACATGTTTTTCACGGAAGTTGTTGGATTACATGGCCTACCCAAAACTATCATTTCAGACAGGGACGTAAAGTTCACAGGACACTTTTGGCGCAACCTGTGGAAAAAGTTGGGTACGCAGTTGAATTTCAGCTTTGTGTATCATCCGCAGACTGATGGACAAACGAAGGTGGTGAACAGGAGCTTGGGGAATTTATTACGAAGTTTGATTGGAGAAAATTCACGATTATGGGATCAAGCTCTTGCCCAAGCGGAATTCGCTTATAACGATTCGCCCAATTGTAGCACCAGACTTAGCCCATTCCAGATTTTTTATGGCATGCATCCTCGAGGAATACATGAACTGCGAGATTTGGGAAAGCTGGAACGAAGAAGCGCAGATGGGGAAGATTTTGCAGAAGCAATGAGCGAGCTTCATGAAAAAGTCAAACTAAGGTTGCAGGACAGCGTACAGAAATACAAGCAACAAGCAGATTCAAAACGGTAAGAGGTGCATTTTAATGTTGGAGATGAGGTCCTTGCGCATCTGCGTCGGGAACGGTTTCCTAAAGGCACATATAACAAGTTAAAATATAAGAAAATTGGTTCATGCAAGATCCTACGAAAATTTTCAGCCAACGCTTACGAGATTCAACCATCACCGGACATAGGCATATCACCTATTTTTAATGTGGCAGATCTGTTCCCATATAATGCCCAAGCAGATGAAGATAGTGCGGTACAGCCAGAACGGGACACCCAATTGGAAAGCAGTTCTTGGAAGAAACAGTTACCTTTAGCCCAGACCCATGAGATTGAAGGGATCCTCAGCACCCAAGTAGCCAAGAAGACGCGCAGGAAGGAATATATGCGTTACCTCGTCAAGTGGAGAGACCATCCAATGGAGGACAGCTCATGGCTCGATGCGGCACATATTCAGAAGGATGGTTATTCGGTGGAGGAACTCATGGAACGGAGCCATGAAATTTCTTTTACCTCGAAAGCCTGATGCAGGAGCATCTAGTTAACAGGGCAGAGATAGAAAGAAGGTTGGCATGGTTTTTGAGAAGGACAAAGAATATAGCTCACAGAACGGACAACATGTCTATTTCGTCTTTATTTTTAATTATTTTAATTATTTGTTGTTTTTGGTTTCTGTTTAAAATGCCTAGATTACTGTAACGAATTCTAATTAGGAGCAGTAACATTAGTTAGAATCATTAGTCGTTGAGCAGTTATTTACTATTGTAAAAACAGACAAAGGGAAACAAGCTAGCCATGAATAAAAGTCAAATAAGAAATAACTGATGTAACTGATAATTGAACAACTGACAACAGTTATCGAACTGCCTGAGAACTATGTACAAAAACGAGGGAAAGCAAGCCCATAGGGGTTCCGCAGTGAAAAGTGAAAAGAAAGAACAGAAATAAAGATATACATCTTGTTTTTTTTCCAGTGCACAAACAACTCTTACGTGCGTCCTCAAAAAGAAATAGAGACTGTACAATTCCATGCTGTGCCTACATTTTATTTTTCTTTCATGTACAAAATCTATTACATGTTCTTGACAGACTTCAAACCAACAGAAGGACAAAAAACCAAATGGGAGGTGACACCGACCAGCACCGGTCACGAGTTATAGCGCCCAGACAAATACATTTACAAGGTATGCAAACGAAACTGAAGGCGATACAAGTTTTCTTTCCACATATAATTAACAATTCATCTCAGCATAAATACAAATATTAACAGTCCATCTCAGCATACAAATTAGTGTTCGACGCAGCTTCAACCCTACCTAGTTCACAAGCCTAGGGTTTTGACCAAAAGTCATGAACACAAGCCGCGGCAAGAAATACTCTCTACAGTAGCCAACCACCAAACCAAAGACCCATACAAGAATCCATTACAGACAAGAAACAAAAACAAATCTACTCGGAAGGTATCCAGAATAGCCGGAAGCCAATGCATTCGACCTAGTGAACGACTCCACCTGCGTAGCGATGAAAGGAGGAAGGGTTAATTTCCAACCCTTGAAGAAAAGCGGGAAACAGAGAAATTGAAAGGGAAATGCAGAGAGCATGAGCAAGAAATCATACTTGAAGGTGAGCCACGACTGCAAAGCAAAACCCTCGAACGAATGAACCCTGCTCACAGAGGAGCCGAACCATTAGAGTCTAAATAAGCGGTGGTAAAGAAATTTGGCAGGGAACGAGAGCTTACGAGTTGAAATAGCCGAGAGCCAAACAAGGCAAGCCACGAAATCCATCCAACTTGGAGGCTGACGAACCGAGAATGCAACCAGAAATGCCATTAACTTATAATGCTCAAATAACCATGGACTCTTGAGAGAAACGAACAGACAACACCGTGACAAACAACAACACCAGTGGGAAGCGCCAAGCGACAGAGGAACAAACATACAAACGATACAGTATCGAACTTACCAAAGCGACACCAGACCGTCGAGGCATACAAGCCAGACCTGGTGCAACAGAACAACAACCAAACGTTTGTCATACAATTAACCGAGTAGGCAGAGACCGCATTGTGTTTTCACCGCAGACAATACAACGAATACAAAGGAAAAATCGCAGAGACTGTAGAGCTAAACTACCAAGTAACAATAATAACCCAAAGGGCGCGAACATGGTAAAACCCAAGTGCGAACTTTCCAGGATCCCGAGAAGGGACAGTTTTCCACCGATAAGACCACCCCAGTACATGCCAAGTTGATTGTAAATCAAACTGAAATTAATACCAAATCAATCGTATACTGTCCGGTTCATAGAAGTGTTACACATCAGCTTAGGAGTGGCGGGACCACGTGGGCTGGCCCCATCACAAATGCTCATATTTGTGGGGAATTTTAAGAATTTGAATGGTATACCCATATTATCTAACAATTTCATGTGGGTGATAAGGCCTTAGTCTATGAGAATCTCCTCTAGCCTCTCATGAAGGTTCAACCCTACAACTATTCTGCTACATTTCATAAACGCCTTCTCCTCATAGCTCATATTCACTTCCATAAAGGAGCCAATGTATTGGATTTTAAATATCTTTTTGTTGACATGGATTTTTGTTAAATACAAAAAATTGCATTGCTACATTTCATAAACCCCTTCTCCTCATAGTTCATATTCACTTCCATAAAGGAGCCAATGGATTGGATTTTAAATAATTTTTTTGCTGACATGGATTTGTTAAATACAAAAAAACTAACCCTTATGAGAAGTCAAGAAATTAACCTCTTTCCTAATCATCCAATTTTGATCTCAAGATCCATGGTTAATAGATGAATAGAACCAACAAACTGAAAAAACTCCAATGCCTTGAACTACTTTATTTCAAAATGTGAATGCTTTTGGGGGTAGCCATTTTGGGATTAACACAATGATGAAATTCCATTCAAAAAAACTACATGGGTCTAAAACTGAGTTTCCTTTCAAAAGGAATTCAAAAGTTGATATGATTGGATCTTAACGAATGAATGAAACTTAATGGCAGGCATACTTAATATATTGCCTTGCAACATCCCAAGGCTACTGAGTGCTGCTTATGCAGGGTTGAAACGATAGTGAATGTAATCAAACTTCGTATTCTCTGCATTGTAGCGTATTCTACAAAGGACAAAGCAGAGTCGGATCTCCCGAAGAACATCTGAAAATCAACGTTGGCCACGGGGGCATCAAAGAGAAGTTTAATGAACTGCCTAGCTTTAGGTTCCACCCTACAGAGGAGTTGGTGGTTTTTTATTGGAAGAGAATGGTACAAGGGAAGCTTCACAACTTCAAATTCATACAAACATTTGCTTTATATCATCATGAATCCTGGAATGTGCCCAGTATGTACTTGAAACCCACTGTATTAGGGGTTGAATTTCACTAGATTGTAATAGAAAAAATTAACTCAATTGTAGATTATAAACTATTTTTGAATATGACAAATAAAAATGAGTTCAAAAACTTAATATTTTAGGAATCAACAATGAAGATAAAGATACCTCTATATTAAGCATAAATTGAACTAACATTTGTCTTGTGATTAATTGGTTGGATCTATAACGTTTTGATGTTCAGATTTTGAATTACTGTAACTTGTGATTAATTCGTTGAATGAATCTTTGCAGAATTTTCTAGTTTGGGTGAAAGAGAGATGTTTTTCTTCGCCCCGAGAGATTAAAGGTGCCGAAATAGTCAAGGTCGGCTGAATTGCCTGATGACTACAGGCTACTAGAAGGCCACCGGATCTGATTGCTCAGTTCATGACAACAAGGCTCAATGCATTAGGCCTCAAATTGCATTTGAATATTTGTTAAAGAATCCATGGTCAAATTACACTTGAAGCATTCCAACATCATCAGATCACATCAGAATTCCAGAATTCATCATCTGCTTCTCATTAGTTTGTTGTCCATATTTTGCATCCCTATAACGATAGTGTAAAAATGATTATAGTATGATGAAAAAGAGACATGTAAAAGACCTAGGTAGCTTAGAATTTTACTAACAAGTGAGTTCACTCTAGGAAGTTTTTTTTCCTTAGCTCATTATTTGTGTTTTTCAACACTTATAATCAGTTAAGTTTTTCTCCCAGATATACCCCAAAGCTAGAGTGCAGTTTGACGATAGATTCTTAGGTGAGTCGTGTCTAGAGCCAATGTTTATTACCATACTAATCACTAAATTTTTGCGGAATTTGGTTGAGTCTAAGTGTCAAATTTTAATTGCTAAAATTCCTCGTAGGATGTGATTTGTTTATAAGACTTAGATGTAAAATGTAACAAGTGTTTTCTATAGAGTTTTTTTAGGGTATGAGTACTCAAAATTATACCTATACACCTCAACATTCTATTTCGACACACTTTGAGGGTCAAAAAATGTGTATTTACCCCTCAAAACCCATATTTTCCAATTTTTGGCAAAAATGGCAAATAATTAGCCAAAAAATAAAATGAGAGAAAAATAAAAATTCTATCCAAGTTAAAAACGATAAAAAATGAAGTGGAATTTACTAAGAAGTAAAGTCAAGTTGAAAAATGATGAGACTCCACCAATCAAGCAAGAGAACCACCAAAGAAAGTTCGATGGTCCAAGAGAACAACTAGTATCCCAACAAGTTGATGATGGTCCAAATTTGTTGATTTGAGTAAGATTTTTTTGAAGAAGATGAGGAGAATATTTTTAGAAACTCATCTACCACTCCAACATTAATTTACCACTACACACAGCTACTCCTCCAAGGAAAACGACTATCCTCCATCAAGATCTGCGTAATTCATTAAGGGAAGCCATACAATTTTATGGAATTGACCAGGACTTGGTTTGAAATTAATGTGAAAACATTTCTATATGTGGTCCATACCACTCCACCGCTTCATCCAGTAGTATATGTATTGTTAGAAGATCTAGAATAACTAATAGCATAAGTAGACGCGGTTTGAAATTAGTGTGAAAACATTTCTATATGTGGTCCATACCACTGCACCGCTTCATCCAGTAGTATATGTATTGTTAGAAGATCTAGAATAACTAAAAGCATAAGTAGACCCACTCAATGACATTGTGCTTCATTGTTTGATGTGTTATTGATTAATTATAGTGAACCAAAAATATATGTAGAAGAAATGAATGTAGAAATAAAAAATAAGTAGGAGCATAGCATGGACGAGAGGGATTATTTGGTATATAACCACAATTAGGGCTTAGGGCTTAGTTCGTTGCATACAACTAAGATAGAATTGTTGGGTAAATAATTTTATAGGTTGGAAGATGAGGCAACACTTTTGTAAAAGGGTTTCATAGAATAAAGATATTGATTTTGATGAAAACTTTTTCTTTGTTGTTAAATGTCTTTCGTTAAAATAATTTAAATTCTACTCACTCTAGATTATTTGCACTTGAGTAACTAAATGTAATGAGAACTTTTCTCACCTCAATGTGGATATGGAGAGACAATTTTTTATGCATCAGACCCATGGTTATTAGGTCAAAGGGAAGGATAAATTACTATGCATCTGTAAGAATAACAAAGGGAAGGATAAATTACTATGCATCTTTAAGAATAACAAAGGGAAGGATAAATTACTATGCATCTTTAAGAATAAAGTGCATGGCCTAAAACAATATCCAAATAGTGCTATTTAAAATTCTAAAATAATCTCCAAATAGTGATATTTAAAATTCTATGGGCTTATGATAGAACAAGGTCACTCTCACCACTTTACTTATTTTAACATAGTACATAATGGTAGTTATAGTATCATACTATTGTATATAGATGCCATGTTTTTTCAATCACATAACATGTAGGATTAAAAACACAATTAGCTAATCATTTGCAATGAATATGAGAATAAGAAAAGATAGGAAAAATATTGAATTAACATTGTCTACAATGGTGAGTACATAAAGAAAATATTGGAAAGATTTAAAATGTAGGATGCAAAGCTAGTTAGTACATGTTTGGAAATCTATTTCAAATTGAATAAGGAGATGTGTCAAGACATAAGAGGAGATACACTCCATGTCCAAATTTCTACACATTTACATGTTGATTTATAAAGTGTACACAAGGTAAGATATTTCACATGAATTGAAAAATCCATGTAAAGAGCATTGGTAGACAATAAAGTGGATTCTCGTGTGTTTGAGAGATATTAATACTTGGACATTATTTTTTTGAGTTCCAAATATTTTTTTTTTGTATATGATTATGTAGACATGGTGTGCGATATAGAATATCGTAAGAGAAGGATGCGGTTTTACTAGAAATTACAAAAGGAAATAAACAAATTTCTAGAGGAGTTAGGAAATAAGAAATAAAATGGTAAGTTGTATGGATTCTCATGTATTTGAGAGATATTAATACTTAGACATTATTTTTTTGAGTTTCAAATATTTTGTTGTATATGGGTATTTAGACATGGTATGCCATATAGAGTATCGTAAGAGAAGGATGTGGTTTTAGAGCTTTATATAGTGGTAATAGCAGAGACTCTTCATATGAAGCAATAATTATACGCCGTATCACACATGATGGCATCCAGTGAAACCATGAATTATATCCTCAACATATATTCTGGTATCTCTTACAGTTCTAATGTCATATATATCTGATCGTCTCTCTCATATATTGCGAGGCTCCAAAAATTCTTAATGACAAATGGGAGGCTGGAGCTCCTTCATTGCAACTTTTACCGGTCAGAAATGCTCTTCTCTTTTGCTTTAATAGATCTCCTGATTTGCCTTCTGCTATTGAGACAATGGAGGAGTGATTTGACACTCCTTTCAGGTCAGTCTTGTTTTAAAGACAACAAAGTGTATATTTATCTTCAGAACCATGTTTTTTAATTGTGTCAAGAAGATGCATGAGTCTATGGATATTCCAAAGGAGAAAAACAAACCCAAAAGATTCAGTGTTCAAATCTTATCAGTATATCTCGAATGAGCATCGTTTATTAATGATAATCACATCTATAAAATAGGTTGTAGTTTAACTGCTCTACCTTTTGGAGTTTCTGGGCATATTTTATGGACAAATTTACAGAAATTGGTAAGGATGTGTTGGTAGTCGTCAACTTCGAACCATCCAAATATATAGATAGAATTATTAAATCATTTTTATATTAGAGAAAAATGAAGTTATTGTCTTTCTTGGAAGTAGGAGGTCTAGTTAAAGATGAATATGGTGGGAGTGGGTTCGGTCGGGTCAAGGCACAAATAATTATTCTGAATTTATGAGCCTCACACTTTTTTTTGTTTGCTATTGAAATGGGTGTTCATATGTTGCATGATTTTGGTGACTCAAAGATTGTGATACCCAATTATGGAAGTGATCTTGCATTTAAAAGGAAGAAATACCGTCAGAGGAGAATGGTACAAGGGAAGCTTCACAACTTCAACTTCATACCAACGTTCGATTTGTATCGTCATGAACCCTGGGATCTACCCAGTATGTCTTTGAATCCCAATATATTAGGGGTTGAATTTCACTAGACTGTAATAGAAAAATCTAACATCAAATCAGGCAAGCATGATGAAGACAACAAAGATCAAAGAGAATTTCATTCCTTGTTCCTTATGGCTTAATTATTTAGATAAAAAAATTATAGCAAAAGTTCTAGTAAGTTTATATTTTGAATTGATTTAAATATTTACAATGTTTTAAATAAATAATACAAATATAAAAAAAATTATATCAATTTTAAACAAATAATAAAATATATCATAAATTTTAATATAATGGTTTTTTGTTTTTGTCTAAATAATTTTTTATCATTTAAAATAAAATTTTGATATTTTTATGAAGGAATTTCAAATATTTAGTTTCAAGAGAAAAATTTAGTGAAAGAAAAACTAAGAATATTAAGATATTATGGTCAATTTTAAAATTTGGAAACGTAATATTTAATATTGGAGTTGTCTTTAGTTCTACTTTTTGGACTTTCCTGTTTCGAAATCCTGTGGAAAGTTTGAGGTGAAATATTGATTTGTGTTATTTAAACTAGTTTTTTGGCTGTATATATGAATTCAGCAATCTGGAAAACCCCTAGGGCACTTCAACTGCAAAAAATTACCCATCAAACTTGTGATTTCAATAAATTCCTACCAAATTTTAGAGAGGTTTGGCCGGAAAAACCCACCGTAAAAACGTCCAAAAAGTTGCACTAAAGACAACTCCTTTAACATTTATTCTCTCATCATAGGCTTTTTATTTTAAAAGTTAAATAAGGATTCAAAACCTAATAGATTTTACTTTTAAAATGGTTTAATAAAAATAATTCTTCAAATTACATTGCCATTTTGATTAACGTTTTCTCAAAATTGTTAAAAAAAAAAAAAACCTATTTATAATTAAACATCACATAAAGAAAGTTCTTATAACCTAAGTTGGTGTTAGAAACTATCATTTAATATTGAATCACTTGAGTACTCTTAATTTTTTATTTTTTTGTAAATATAAACACTTTATATTTTTTTCCCAAAGCAAAATTGTATTGCCATATAATCTAAGAAGCAACATAGATTCATTTCAGACCCATTACAGGCTCTTTCCCACTCCATTTTCACATCATAAGTTAAGCAAAAGGTGTCATCTCACAAACTCATTAGAATGCAACAAAATACACAGTATATTCAACTTCAAGCTAAGCACCATGAAGCCAAAAGTGATTACGATCATAATCAATAGGATCCAATAAATACAAAGAGTCACTATTATCACCAAAAGAAACATACATACTAATCCAACAAAAGAGCAGCCCAAACAAGTTCTGAACATGTCTACACTTCAAACCAGAGAGCTATAAAAAAACAATCGAAACTAGGAGGCATATTGCTAACCATAGCATCCCCATTCCACATTAAAAGTAACACAAACTTGCCTTGCACCATGTCAGTGATGCAAGCCAAAAAGAATCCCATGTAAGTAGAAACAAGAGAGCCATGCATACCAGCCCTGCACCATAACAACAACACATACCATTGAAAGTACATCATAAACAAAACCATGATACATGCGAAGATAACTTGGTTTACCCAAACAAAATCATAAGCCTCGAAACTCAGACCAAAGCCATACACCATTAGAGATTTACTCTTCGTGATTTGGAAAGGGAACAATAAGAGTCAAATTGTTATCACCTATTGGAGGTTCTGTCAAGTCCCCAGAAGCATAATCACTTAGAAAAATTCCTTCCATCTTTGACATATGAGCATCAACATTGTATAGGAAAAAATGAATGTTCTGAAACATCCACTTCAAGTGCTCTAAATAAAAAAAGACATTGTAGTTGTTGACCTTCTTATCACAAAAGACAAGTCAAAGAAACATTGTGAGTTGTTGATTAATACCCATAGAGCTCAAGAATGCCACGATCGTCGATGAAACCTTCCATGGGCAGGAAACCACTTTTCCTCCTCACATATTAGTTCAAAATTTGAAAAGTAAGGGCAATCTCCTGCTTCCTTTTTTTCCAAAAGATAGATCTCATGCTTAAATTCCAAAGGGACTGCATCAAAGGCAGATGCAACATATTCAGAAGTAAAAGGTTGAACTCATCTATCACCATAATTATCAAATCCACCTCCGCTACTCCTTATTCGCTGCCTTTGAGGCATGATGACAGAGGCAAAAGAACACACATGACACTAAATCAACAACCCACACCCAATGAAACTATTAGAGGAAATAAGAAAAGAACCTTTTGGTACCAGATCAAAAGACAAGAATTTCATCACTAACAGATCAGACGTAAGGACCAACGCTTAATACATTGCCTAGTTCCCCATACTCTAAACTCATAAACCACAAAGGTAGTCTACCAAATTTAAAGACATCAAAGAGAGTCAAAAATAATGGGAGGGACCAAAACAGAAAAAACTTTGCTGTAGAACCCACTTTCCACCATATCACACTACCAAACAACCCAAAGAAGTATCCACCATCAACTGCAACAGAATTTCCAACCTTGAAAGACCAATAACTGCACATTCGCAAGGAGGTACCCAATTAAACAATGATACCCAAAATTTTCCTTATGAATATAAACAAACCCAATTAAATACCTTACATGCAGACCTAGGTAAAACAATAGTGACAAAACTAAAAGCAAGACCTAACATGAATCATAAAATGACAAGGAACTCACCCATAACAAAAGCCTTCCAGAGAGAAGAGAATGAGCCCCACTATTAAAGCACCATTGCCCCAACAAGAACACACTAGGCTCCTCCCCGACTACCACCAAAACCAAGAAACAACACAAAAGCACTAGAGGAGGATGAGGAGGAGTCCTCACCACTCTGAATGAATAGACTATCAACTTCAGGGAAAATTTTAAGAACCCCCCCTAAATTTATAAATATAATAAATGGGCGAATCTCCATGGTATATAGGAAAAATGGAAGGCGATTTATCAATAATATGATATGTATATATAATTTTTTGGCGAATCTCTCACCAGGCATGGCGAATATTTTACTCAACTATAAAATCTTGTGTTTATTGAATACACAAATGAAATCATTGCATTTCTTTAAAATATCTTTTGAAATCAAAATTACCGAAATTAGATATCGATAACCTAGTGGGTGTAAGATAAAATTCACCCGTGCCATTCACAGAAAGCATGAGAAAAAACCTAATACTATATATAAAACCAAGAAAAATTCAAATTCATCACTTCTAGGACCTCATAACCACCCTGCCAATACACAAGTGTGTTCCTGTTTGCAATTAGAAAAATTACCCAAATTACAATCTGTTTACTCCACTTCTAGGACCTCGTAACCACCCTACCAATACACAAGTATGTTCCCGTTTGCAATTAGAAAAATTACCCAAATTACAATCTGTTTACTCCAGCATATGTTGGAAAGTTATAGAAGGATGACTAGTGCAATCAATCCATTCCTTTTAGCCCTGGATTTGTTTCAGTTTAAAACAGAAGTATACAAATATACTTGTCCAATGGCTATGCTTTAACCATTCACCTTAAGATGTTTTTACAATATAATTTCCTAAGTCTATTTAATATCTTCATTATCATAAAAACCAACCTATATCCATCTTAACTCCACATCTACCACTCTTAGGAGGATGAAATCTATTTATCCCTCTGAGCACTTGGTAGACCCAAAATTAAGATGGATCTAAATAGAATTTGCCCTTTAAATAGTCTATGCTCACATGAATACCATGGGTCAATACCATGGGTTATCATAAACCTGGAGCTTAAAAATTACTATTAGTAATGTATAAAAATTAATAAAATTAATAGTTGATTTTTATTTTATTTTTTATTTTAACCAAGCTAAATTTTTTAACCTACATTAAATTACAACATCCATTCTTGATGGACCAAGCCCCAAGAGGACCAAATATTTTTTCACTCTATGCTAGTTTGCATATCACGATATTTGATACCTCTCGAGGGTTAGTAGATCGTAGATCCAGAGTAAACATGGATCTATGCTAGTTTAATTCCCCCATTTAAATAGGCCACATTCTAGGTGAATACCATGGGTAAATACCATGTGCCATTTTGGTGAATAACATGGGTCAATACCATGTGCCATATTTTTATTAATTATAGTATTAGGGTTAATAATGGTTTTTTCGCATGGTATTAATAACAATCTAGTCCATGGTATTTGTCCCATAGTATTTTTCCCATAGGTTTCACCTAAATATAAGCCATTTTTTGAGTGTTCGTAAATATAAGGTGACTTATGGAGTAAATATAAAAATATGTTTTATTTGTTTACCATACGTCTCGTTTATTTATATTTTTATTAATTTACCATACATCTTTTACAAATATGGTATTTGGCCCATAGGATTCACTTAAATAAACCTCTTCTTGAAAATGAGCGAATGGAAGGTTGTAACTCCTAATTTCAAGGGCTAAATTTACCTTTTTTACCCTCTCCCTTAAAATAAGGTGGGCTATTTGAGGTGATTTGTAAAAATGTACTATGATACCAAATATCGCCCACTAAAAATTTAAAACCCCTTAATTTCGCCAAAGGGCGAACATTCGCCCCTAAAATTATCCTTGATCAACTTCCTTGATACTTGCTGAAACTTAATAAACTCCACATCCCCACATATTGGCACGCAGATTAAGACACTCGAATGAAATTTTACCAAGCCACCTACCCTCTCCTATGTTCCAAGTGTTACCGTGGCTCATCCCTTAATGCAAATATTAAATCTCCACAAGCACCCCCATTGGGGATACTACTCTTAAATTTATTGCAAAATAATTTATATAATAAAATTAATTCTCCTAATTGCTTCATTGATTTTAAAATATCTCTAGACACAATGCTTAGAAAAGCCCTAGGAAAATATTGGAAGATCTAAAGGTTCCTTTAGAATCATGAGTTGTAATAGCAACATCAAATAACTTGATTACTCATGGGATTATTGTAAAGAGAGTCAAGATAATAAAGTTGATTTAATTGTTGCTTCATTGACCTTAATAAATATTTTGATACTGCATCTAGAAAAAACCTTTGGAAGATATTAGAAGATCTAAAGGTTAATTTAGAGTTGATAGGTGCATCTATATGGCTATGTGAAAATGTTATTGATGAGCTATGTGAAAACGTTATTGATGAGTTCAAAAGTAATGGTGTTGGATTAGAAGAAATTAAGTGTAATATAAGGATTCTGATTAAGCAAGGACAAAAGTAGATATTGATCATTATTAATGAAACATGTCTCTTTGCATATGCCCAAACATATGTTGGTTTGATAACATTCAAGGGTTACTAGACAAAATAAATTTAGAGTGCGAAAATTTTCAATGGACTTAGGTCTTATATTAGAAGAACAAAACTATTGGTTCTTGAATTGTGAACAAATAGGTCATCTTTAGGACTCTTTCCCTTACACGTGAGCTCATTCAAAATGGAAAAAAGGGTCCCAAATCCAAACCAAAAGGTTATCAATCTCCAAAATAATTGTATTTGGATTATTTAAATGACTATACTATAGAAATCTGCAAGATGTATCTCCAAAGAACAATATTAATGCTAGTCTTGTAGATTTAATTGTGGAATGAGTAACCTCCCAAAAAACAGGGAAAAACAAAAATCTATGATGGTATACCCCATGAGGAATGAAGATGCAAATGAAACCCCATTAGGGGATGAATAGGCCACATGATTTCGATAACTTAAATTCGAATAAAGATTTAACAATCCCTTCAAACATTTGAAACTGGGATTCAACTCTAAAAATGATGATTTTAGAAGTTACTTCAAAAGGAACAAATATGTAATGATGGATCAATGTTTAGAAAAAGATGACTAATAAAGGTCTCAATAAGGGTGCCTAATCCATTATGGGGAGCATCAATATTTTCTCTATAATTTTATTAGTATCATTATAAAGACAATTTCTTGTATGTGTTATTTGTACATACATAATGTACTTTTGATAATTAGAAAGACATAGAAGAATGCCTGACTACACATTTTGGACATTATTTCCTTGATTTTCCCAATTTTTCCAGTAAAGGAGATTTTTCATTTTGTTTCCAGAAAATTAATTATTACATATAATTCT
The DNA here is from genome assembly GCA_000404065.3 of Pinus taeda. Lineage (NCBI taxonomy): Eukaryota > Viridiplantae > Streptophyta > Pinopsida > Pinales > Pinaceae > Pinus > Pinus taeda. The sequence goes on from APFE031611576.1 coordinate 28,541, forward strand.
CATAACATCCATCACCATCCTTTAACAAGGTTGTAGAATTTTGATATCAATAATATCTGAAATTTGTTGATTACTATATCTAATTTCCATATATATTTTAATTTATGTTGTTTACTGGAATCCAATATAATTGATTACTATATCTAATCTCCATATATATTTTAATTTATGTTGTTTACTGGAACCCAATATAATTACCCAAACCCCTGCCAACTTTAAATTTAAATAAATATAAAATACCTAAAACACATTATTTATGAATTTTAAAATAAAATTTTATATTTTTTATACAAATAAATGATTTATAACATATATATAAAATATCTATTAAATCAAATGCCTAAAGTGTGCTTTTAATTCAAAACGAAAAAGACCGTATAAATCAATATTGGTGGTTGAAGAGCTACAAAGAATACAACTCTTGTAATACACTCTAATTAATTGAATATAATGAAATTAATTGAAGTTTATTTTTAATTTTCAATAAAAGAAATAATTAATAAATTAATTAAATTCTAATATTTTTAATTTCTATGTATTTTTTTTAATTACTCGAATAATAAATCATATTTCTTTCCTATTATTTCTTATTCTTTTTTTTAATTAATTTTTACACTCCAAGCATATTAAATATATAATATTGGGTAATTTAATTGTTGGTTAAGTTACTTGCATTAAATCATTAATCCACGTTTGATATTGTTACGAAGTAGACTCACTATATATGTTAAGTTATTCAATTTTAATTAGAAAGAAAAATGATTCTATAGAAATAATTGCACTATATATGCTCGGTTAATCAATTTCAATTGGAAAGGAAAACTATTCTATAGAAATGATTACAAGATAAAAATGAGACCTATTTATGAAGAGTTCTAGATGAGCGCAGGCACACAAGTTCTTTCTCAAAAACTATAATCAATAAATATAAGGTTAGAACTAGAAATGTAAAGAAATTCAAAGTAAAACCATTCTAAGTCTAAACTACACAAGCTTTGAAATTCTACTCTATTGAACTTCAAAGATAAATCTAGTCTATTGAACATGGAAGGAAACCTAAGCTATTGAAATTTTGAAATAAATCTAGTCCGTTGAATTCAAAGGCAATTTTAATATGTTGTGCTGGAAAGAAAATCTAATATATGAATAAAAAATAGATCTAATCTATGAGACTTTGAAAGTAAATCTATTCTAAAAAAGCAATACTTTGAAAGTAAATATATTCTAAAAAAGAAATAACTATGAAAGCAATGAGATTTTACTCTAAATGAAAAGAAAATGACATGAATTAAAGTGCACGAAGCCTAAGAGATTACTAATATGTGTGTACTAAACCAGAGCTAATCATTACTATCAACTATAAATTTGAGACTAAGCAATAAAAGAACAACAAAGTAAATGTTTTTTGTTGTTGTTGTTTTTGGTCTTTCTCAAGCACTTGACCTATGGGAAAGCATACCAAATGAGTAAAAGATGAGATAAAATCCTAACTAATAAAATCGAACATCTAATTCTAACTATGACATAACTTTAATCTAAGTGTGGGAAAATAGACCGTGAAGAAATCAAACGAAAGGAATGAAAAACATTTATACTATTGGACTCACATGTCTTTACTGGGCCCTCCTAAGGAGTACAAGGTAATAGAAACTCAAATCACAAAATTGAAATCACTTGCAATAATTATAACAATGCCATAATAGATTTTTGTATTAACTACAATGTGCAAATAGTCGTGTCCACAACAATATGTCTAAAAAATAATATCAATCTTTGAACTTCCAAATTGTGTTTCGCTTCCAAGTGAAGGGTTTATATAGAGTATAAAAAATAAAACGAGTTGAGAATTTGTTGCCTAAGAACTAGAATATAGAGATTGATATCTTAGTCTCTGAATTAAAATAAGAGTCTTGCTTCTCATGATTCACTATTGAAGGAGTAAATCGTGAGAAGACACATCATCACACAACATCAGTCTTCAATCTTATCTTCAACCCTTACTGGCTTGAAGATAATTCTCGCTCACTTGATTATAGAATCGATTCATTAGATTTTTTGCGTGTTACATGTGCACCATGGCTATTTTGACTGTAGGTTTGACTTAAGGATTGCATTGAACCTGCGATCTTCCACTTGTGTCCAATAGGTGGATCTCCATCTTGGAAATATTTGGCAACTTCCCATATGCTTTGGCTGATTTTTAACACATGTAAACCTATAGAACCTTCAATTTGGCTGCAAAATGTCATAAGAACTGTGAAATATGCACAATTCGGTAGCTATTGTCTAGTTAAACCAATTTCACAAAATAAAACATAGAGACTTAAACTGATAATGGACATTTACCTTATTAATGTAACTGCATGGCCCAAATGACTCTTAACTCATGGAGAAGATGGAAGGAAATGGAAATAGATGATAAAGAAAGTGAAAAAGGAAAGATAAATGGTCAAAAAGAGGAAAAAATTGGAGGCTCAACATATAATATTTTTAAATTTGATCTCTTCACCAAGGGCGAATAATATTAATACCTTATGCAAGAATTCCCATATTCGTACAAGAGCCACATTTGATGATTTTGAGGTAAGGAAAGATGGTGAAGTTGGTAGACACGAGTGTTAGTTGGACTACCAAATAAGTTAAGGGTAGCCATTTCAATTACTTCTTACATTCTTTGATGATCATTCTAGTACATTTACTTCTTGCATGTTTTGATGATCATCCTAGTATATGAATATTATTCTGACCTTGTCTAGCCTAGGAGCACTCCAACCAAGATGGTTGTCACTTAAGGATTATGGTTCAACAATTTTAAAAGCTATGTGACTGTGGAATGATACATTGTTTTATGCTTCATTTGGGTAAGTTACATTGAGTATCCATGGTTTTTTTGTAGTCCCCTATTGTCTAGTAGTGATCTCATGTTGATTCTAGCCTTCAAAAAATCCCCTTGTTCTGTCATCCTAAATTCACCCTTGTTCCTTTTGTATCTTTATCTTCTGGACTTTTATCTCTTATTTAGCTATGGAGCTCAACTTCCCTCCCCTCCTCTCAAGTGTGCCTCTCTCAAGGGATTACTAGCAAGCTAAAGTACTCTGAGACTTGCTCCACCAATTGGCATTTTTAATATCCCTCCTATTCTTGTCTCTATGCTCACTATGCCTCACAATGACTCCTCTTACACTCGTTAGGAAGTAGAGGAAGGAGGGACCTTGTCCCACACATAGGGCTAAGCCAATGTGGAAGTATTAGTAGCTTGCTACTGGGAGCATACCTCTTGTGCAACTAGAGAAGAGATAGACACAACTGAGAAAGAGGCCATAGTTGAGTGATGGTTCCTTTCTAATATTAAGGTAGAAGAGAATGTGGTGCAGGGATTCCAAACACTGGGAGCACTCGCTCTTGACAAACTTAACACATGCAACCAATGTTATCTACTGGCAGATCAAAACCATCAAGAGAAAAGTTTTGATCGAGCACAATGAAACTCAACAAGAGATATTGCTCAACATAGATGTATTGTGTATTGCAAATGCAACTTATCATGTTAGACAACAAAGTCTCATTGCTAGCTAACAAAATTACTAATTTGGATTTGCATAGTAACCATTAAAAAAAATGTGAGCTAATTCTTACCCAGCAATCTCTCACTACTTAAATGATGTTTCTATTTCTAAATTTTCGAATTTTTTTTGTAATTCAGTATACATTGAGTTTTTTTTGTAATTCAGTAAACATATTAGCCTTATTGTAGCTTAAGTTCTATGTCACTGTATAATTTTTCAAATAGTATAAACCAATATTGCTAAATTTGTTAAATAGCAAGTTCATAGCTATAAAGGTGTACAATTCCCACCTAATTCACAAAGGGAAAAATTATATATATAATATAAATGTTTGTCTTTATCTTAATCTATAAAGATCCTCCTCTATCAGAGATTTATTTATATTACTGTTTAAAGCATCTATCAGCATTGGAATTTCTTGAAATGGACGCCTGTTTTATCTCCATAATTATTCTAAACGTACCCAAAGCCTGATTGCACAGAGACGTGTGTATACGGCAATTCCTATTTCCACCTCCATAGCAAAGTTAATGCTATGGAGGGTACTGTCAGAGTCTCACATCGTATTCTGATATTGATGGCGATGAAATGTCCTCATACGAAACACAAGACGCGAGCTCGATTGATGATAAATACTGTATACGAAACACAAGACGCGAGCTCGATTGATGATAAATACTGTATACGAAACACAAGACGCGAGCTCGATTGATGATAAATATTGTATACGAAATGATGTATCAGGTGGAATCAGTATTCTATGCATTAATACCATTTATTTATATTCAAATTCAAATTCGAAATTTGAACTTTGAACTCGCAAACCCGCCCCGCCCAAATTCGAAATTTGAACTTGTAAACTGCCCCGCCAATGTTTCCGGGCAAGTAGAAGTCTAAACCCAAGCCAACGCAGATTAAAATAGCAGTCTACCAGTAGATTGGTGGGATTTTCCTACAAGCAACCAAAAGATTCGGTGGATTCTTTTCATTTTGAACCAGAAATGAATGGAATCAGCTCAGCGTGCAGAAGCGGAAAAGGCAGCCTCCCCCTCTCATGTTGTTCTATGCTCTAGCGTAGATGGCGGTGGCTTTGGACATTATTACCCTATCTGAAATTTTCGGATGACTGTTTTAGTGAAGAACTAACTGATAATATTTTGTTATATCATTCTGCTGAGCTTGAAAGTTTGAAGATTTTCGGGTTCTATTCTGGCAAAATGTTGTGGAAATGGATCAATTCTGCTTCGTGAAACAAATCAGTCTTAAAGTAAAACATCCTCCTACTTTTCTGTTTTACTGCGATTTTATCAGATCTCTGAAGCTTTTCTGTTTTGAATAAACACAGCCACTGAAATTCACACAGCTACCGCCTCAATTTTGTGGTTTCAGATACCTTATAACCTGTTCTCTAATAGGGTTCTCGACTAATGATGATATCCTTGAGCAGCTTGTAGCGAAATGACCCCTTCTTGAAAATTTGAAAATCCAATATTGCACAAGTCTGGAGGATTTGAAAATGTGTGCCCTCAATCTCAGGTATATAGGGTTTGAAGGAAATTACATTACATAGTCCGTGACAGTGAACTCCCCGAAGTTGGTCGATGTCAGAGTACTGGATTGAAGCTATACATTGGATATATACCTTAATTCGTGCGCAGCTCTGCATTTTTATACCAACAATGACTTCGCACTTTGGTACACTTCGGCCATACACTCATTGAGAAAAATTAAGTTTTTTTGGGTCATGCATGCTTTCGATTTCTCTCACAGCTCTTAATTATTTTCATTACCTGGAAGAACTCATCATAGAAAATATGAATAAGGTAAATAAATACTTTCGCGTACACTTTCTATCCCATTATTTATTACTCGTGTCGATCCAGATCCTATTATGGTTTAAGTAAACTTAAAAGTTTTCCCATGGGTTGAGTTTCCATTCACCTTTCAGGGGGCCTACCTCTGAATTATGCATTTTCTGTCTTATGGATTTCATTTAACTTTCAATGAACTACCTATCAATTCTACACAACTTTCAACAAATCTGCTCATCAACTCTAAACAAATATTCAATGAACTACCTATCAATTCTAAACAACTTTCAGCGAATCTACATATGAACTCTAAACAAATATTCATAACGATACGATTAAAAAGCATTACCATTCAAAATATGGAAAATATTAAAAGTATGATGCATTTTACATGCATAATCTTCTTTCCTAAAATGCATTTTAGAATTCCAAACTGCATTTTAGAATTCCAAACTTTGTAGGTTGGTTCTTTTCATAATGTGTTTGATTATTCCATCGTATAAATTAATTAACTAGAAACATGGTTTATAATAAATTTATAATATAATTTTTTTTTTATCAAGTTAAACATGTTATATGAAATAACTTTGTTATAAATGTTAATATTTTTTTCTAAGTTAAATAACTTATATTATAAATAAAATTATTTACAATATTTAAGATAATTAATTTGGATTTTATTGATAAAATTTTAAAATTGGAATATAAAAAAATATTATTTTGTGTTAAAAAAAATGACAATTTAAAATAATTTGTTAATGGTTTTTAAGCAAGTAAATTTTTAAATCATTGGTGCTATTGCTTTATTTCTTTAAATTTTAAAAAATGAGCTTTGAGTTATAAAAAAGTAGGTAAGTTGTCTAATTACCATTGTCTACCTTGATTTGATTTCCTATAAAATCATAAGGGCTATGTAGTATCCATAAGTACTTGCAAAATCTGTTAGTTAGTAATGTTTATCTTATTTGATTCAATTAAGAAAAAAAAAACTAATTATATAATTTTGTTTTTATATCTTTACAAAAAACTATCTATATTATATTATATATTCTCATTTAATGAAGAAATGAGTTTTCTACAATTCCTAGTTTTTATATATATTATATATTTAATTGTTCTTAGATGCTTGGTGAATATATTCACCATATTATCAAAATGAATTTTTGTATTGAACAATTTCCTTTACAAAGTCATATTGAGTTTCAACGTGGTTTGATTTTGCATGATATATTGGATTGTTTGACATATTTATTGAACTTTGATTCTCATATTCAATAGATGTAGATACTCATTTCCTTTCTCACATTTCTTCAAGAATAATTTGTTTCATAGGCAACATTGCAAAATGCTTTATACTTGGATTCAATTAGGGACAAGGAGATAATTGATTGCTTCATGTTACTCCAAGACACAATTCTAGCTCTTATAATAAATAAATATCTAGTTGTAGATTCTCATCATTTAGATCTTCTATCCAATGAAAATTTGAATAACCTATCAACTTAAGATTCAAATGATTGGTATATTCAATATCAAAATTTATAGTGCCTTCCAAGTATCGAATGACTCTCTTAGTTGTTTTCCAACGATTATTAAGTGGTTTAACTAAGAATTAGCCTAGTAGAACTAAATATGTAATATGAGACCTTGTTGTGGTTAAAAAGATTAGAATTCCCACCAATCATCTCTACAAAGAATCATTTAGTTCGTTTTTATCATAATCATTTCAAAACTTAACATTTTATTCTATTTGAATAGACAATGGATTACATTCCCTCATTGTTATCTATGAAAAATTTTAGACTCAATTTGACTAGCTGGGATGCTCAACATTAGAGAATGGCAAGTGTAAGTCTACTAGTGAATGTTGGAAAATACAAAAAATTAGAAAAACCAAAGTTTCCTAAGGTTTCCTTTTAAAAATGCAATCCACACAAAATTTCCTTAGTCATTTTCGATGGATCATTGCGATTATACCTCCAACAATTTCACTAGCCCATGTATTTATACCTCATACAATTGCACAGGGTGTCTTGCAATTATGTTCAACACAAGTTGTGTGATCAATGCCGTTGTGACTACCCTTTTTATGTAGGTCATCACACAACTATGATATGAATATTCATGGTGATTACCACAACTATTTTCCACCTAGGAATGATGTACAACATGTTTTACCAACCCATAATCACACAAAACCATGCAACTATGACCACCCAAGTTGCATGACCATTCGTGGAACTACACAATTCATAGTTGTGGTCATTATCATGACTGCCTATTCCCCACTCACACAGTCACCACAACTTCCCTTGAATTGCCCACATGGGTATGGGCCCCAAAACATAAAAAAGGTTGTATAGACCCATACCATAACACCACCCTAAACTAAATAATAAAAATCACAAAATGTAAGGACATAAGACTCACTAGGCTCCAAGCTGAAGTTGATCGGGGTATTTGGCGACCTCCAAACAACATTAGGAACACTCGACGACTCATTGATTTCCAACTCATCAAATATCAAATGAGGTGGCATTCTGGCCCCACCACACTTTTATACGCTCAAATGAGGTAGCATTGTGGGCCCCACCACACTTTTATACGCCCTGGTTTGGAACTTCAGGCATACCATGCAGGAGCCCTCAAGATTTATTTTTGATACCACTCGGACCTTTAGGATCACAAATTACACACTTCTCATTCACAGACTCAATTCAACATGCTAAATTTCCACCTTTGGGGCTTGCACAAATTTCATGTTCATCCTCATGTGTGTCATGCTTTCATTCTATCTGGTTAGATATGCATTTTCAACATTTTGTATATCTAGGGTACTTTCGCTTGGGGTTTCTGGCTCATGACGCACTAGTACAAATGGGGCCAAAATCTAATGACGATTAGTTGGATATGTGACTTATTGGCATTGGTTATCCAACACAGTGGTGTTTATCAAACTGTCATTGGAATTCAGTCAAATAGTTGACAGTTTAGCTACCATTGGATATGTGACTGTACAGGTGTCGATTATCTGACACATAAGCTTGAAATGGTCCTTAAAATACCAACATTTATAAGTCGGTTATGTGATGCTACAAACCGTCATCTATCTAACCAATAAAACGTCGCATATCGGGTTGGTCGTGTATGAGTCTCTCATTGGATATTTGACATGTATGTTGTTGTCCCTGACGGAAAAAAATGATGTTTAAGTGTCAGGTCATCGAAGGAATAAGTAAATATTGCGAAAAAAGTGTTGTCGCATTGATGCTTTGAGGCTAACGGTGACCTATCAGATATGTGACAGATAGGTTGTTTTTTCTGATAGAAAAAACTGACCTTGATACATTGGGTAAGTGACAAAATAATTATATTGTGTGACAAAGATGTTGTTGCTCTGATGCTTGGAATCTGACGGTTAAGCGTTGTATATGCAACAAAGTAGAGTTTTGTCCAATGTGAGTGTTAAGGCACTGATGCTTCCATATTTCATTTCTATCGTTGAATATGAGACGAGTGAGAAGATTGCTAGTGGTTGAATATTCAACAGTTTGTATATTCCATTGAATATTCAATGATTATATGAGTTTAAAATATTACTCATAGACTGTGATTTTTCTCGGTGGCCTTGCTCCCTTTTACATTCAATACATTCGATTCTTGCAGATTATAGACTGAGTTTTCTTATAAATTTGATTCTTGCAGTATACCCAAGGGTTTCTCGGTGGTACTTCCATTAAACACTAGTTTCCTACATCTTTTTAAAGGTAACGACATTGATACGGTGACATACTCGATATGGAAGTGTCTTTCAGTATAATAACCAAAATCAAGCATTTCAACTTCATAATAAATGAACTATAGAGACATGCATTACAAGCATTGCTAGATCACATTACAAATAATTAAGTATTGATAAGCCAACATCCAAGAAAAAACATAATCACAATCTAGGTTGGTTTCATCATAAATGTTGTTCATGTACCAAAAGTGTACTATGAAACATTACAACCATAAATTAAAATCTATGAAAGATCACAATTTAGTTACTATTTGTCCTAACAAAGTATTAAGATTCAACTGGTTTCATCAAATATGTTGTTCATGTACCAAAAGTGTACTATGAAACATTACAACCATAAATTAAAACAAGGGAGACCCGGGCAAACGAGCTGCACGAATGTGCACAAAGCCAACCTCGGAAGATGTGCGCATATACGGAAGATGCGGGCATATACGAAAACTGGGCATATACAGAAGATGTGCACATAGACGGAAGATGTGCGCATATACGGAAACTGGGCATATACGGAAGATGTGCGCATATACGGAAGATGTGGGCATATACAGAAACTGGGCATATACGGAAGATGTGCGCATATACGGAAGATGTGGGCATATACGGAAACTGGGCATATACGGAAGATGTGCCCATATATGGAAGATGTGGGCATATACGGAAACTGGGCATATACGGAAGATGTGGGCATATATGGAAACTGAGCATATACGGAAGATGTGTGCATATACGGAAACTGGGCATATACGAAAGATGTGCGCATATGCCCAAACTGGGCATATACGGAAGATGTGCGCATATACGGAAGATGTGGGCATATACGGAAACTGGGCATATACGGAAGATGTGCGCATATACGGAAACTAGGCATATATGGAAGATGTGCGCATATACAGAAGATGTAGGCATATACGGAAACTGGGCATATACGGAAGATGTGGGCATATACGGAAACTGGGCATATACGGAAGATGTGCGCATATGCCCAAACTGAGCATATACGGAAGATGTGCGCATATGCGGACGATGTGGGCATATACGGAAACTTGGCATATACGGAAGATGTGCGCATATACGGAAGATGTGGGCATATACGGAAACTGAGCATATACGGAAGATGTGCGCATATACGGAAGATGTGGGCATATATGAAAGATGTGGGCATATACGGAAGATGTGTGCATATACGGAAACTGGGCATATACGGAAGATGTGCGCATATACGGAAACTGGGCATATACGGAAGATGTGCGCATATACGGAAGATGTGGGCATATAAGGAAACTGGGCATATACGGAAGATGTGCGCATATACGGAAACTGGGCATATACGGAAGATGTGCGCATATACGAAAAGATGTGCGCATATACGGAAGATGTGGGCATATACGGAAACTGGGCATATACGGAAACTGGGCATATACGGAAGAT